>JAVFBY010100784.1:0-12086 GCA_034781015.1 Tonicella lineata
ATGAAGATATTTTCTCTCTCGGTATAGGGATGTGATGTTTTTGTGAAGGAACGAATGTGTTACCCTTCCTGTTAGGCAAACATATTTACGTCAACCAAACAAGGTTTCCATACAAAGAAGTGCCTTGATACATGTATGTCTTCAGGCTATTTACAATATATCTTTAGGTTACCATGGGTAAAAAAAACAGTTACCATAGTAAAATTAGCCACACCTAAATGGGTTACCATCCAAACTATTACATCACAACTCCGCCTCCTGGGGCCTGTTTTACACAGCCTCAGCAGCTTACATGTAATTATCATGACGACACATTGTGAAGCCTTCAATGCTGGGCATCGTGGTGATTACGTTGAATGTAACCTATGCACGCTTCGTAAAACAGGCTCCTAGAAAACTGCCATGAGTAAAAATTGGTTTACTACAGAATATAAAACAGAATGAGATCATATATTATACATGGGGTGATTATTTGTAACTGAAATCTGCAGGAAAACTATCTATTTTACCCACTACCGAATAAAAATAAATAATAACAAAGCACAACATAAATCAACAAAACTCAAATAAAGTGCAGTACTTTTTATTGTCAACATAAAAAAACATATTGATAACAAAGTATATGTCCACTAAACAACATCAAGTCATACATGTACAATACTATATCCAATGACAGTACATGTAGCATATTATTACACGTCAGTTCAATAAGTAATCACAAACAATGTAACCATTACAAAAATCTTAAGCCTGTTAAATCTCAAAATCTCAAAATATTTGGTCAAAAGAAAAGCTGCAGTAACAAGTAATAACAATCACTTCTAAGACAAAATTAATTCACATATTAAATATAATGATTGCTGAAAGTGTCAACACTTTTGGAAAAGTTTTACCCGAGAAAAATGCAGGTGTTTTATTCATATTGTATAGCTAAGTTATTACTCTTATTGTCACAACGAAATATAAAGTGTATGGCAAAAATTGCACAAAATTATCCATTTAGTCAACTTATGAAAAAATTGCTTTTATCAATGTTTAGTAAACAAAAAAACACCCGGTGAGTTAAATAAGCATGTTCAATAAACGGTCTTTAAAAATCGTCTTTGCTTAAGTTATGCTAAGCACTTTATATTTTGCCCAAAACTTTGTTTCAATTATAGAATAAATCTATTTAAGTATTAATGGTGAATTGTTTTTTTGGTTAAGGATTAGTAAGACGTGTATGGGTATTGTAAAAGTTTGATTTAACTAAAAATATTACCAAGGTATCACAAATAAACTTATTTTTTAGTTTATGCTTTAATTAGGATGTGTATTAATGCTAATGATATACTTCTTGTTGGGGTTTATGTTGATGTAGTATCCTATCTGATACTTCTCACTATGCCATGTACAATTAGTTTAGGGTTAGAACTGAATCGCTTTTATCATGTTATTAATTGAAAAGAAAGGACAGGACCAACCTATTAATACAAAGATTCTTGTGAGTTTTAAACACTTATTTAGATATTATCCCTTATTATTAAAACCAGTTACAAATCATCTGTTGAGTTTATTTTCTCATCTTTAATAAAATGAAATAAGACAAAAATGTGACATGCATACTTAAAGTGGACAATAATGAAAATGGTACGTATATGTTAATATGAAAAATAATGATATATGCAGCAGCACTGATTAGCTGATGGGAATGTTGAAAGATTAGTCTTTTGCTAAACTCAAAATGGCATTGCGTCCCAAAACAGAGGACACAAGAGAGACCATAAATCCCGCGTCAGTCAACAAAAAATATGGTAAAACAATTTAATGTATTGTATGTATTTTTTGTCTGTCAAAGAGAGGCTATGTGACTGACCTTGAAGGCCTTATTGAACAATGAACTGATAAAATCATAAGCTAGTAGATGATCACACATGTAAGATTGGAAACAGTGCAATTGATGACAACAAAAATAAACAAAATACAACACAACAGAAAATACCTTGGACTAAGGTGAAGGCTTGTTGATGAAAGTGCAGATGATGAAAGTGAAAATGAAAGTAACCAATACACAACAGAAAAGAAATAAAGCATTAGCTAATGCTGATGAAAAGACTGCCAGAGACAAGACATTGAAGCTTACTGCAGGGAAACAACAATAGCACCAATGGTTTAGACGACATGACTGTCAGACCTTACCTAAGAGGCTCGTCTTCCTTCTGATCACCTTCCTTTCCCAGCATCCTTTTAAGCTTGGCTGCACGAGGGCAGCCGGATAAGCTACGGTGCGAAGTATAGTTACCGGTGATATGGCCAGACCCATCACAGCCTGGGGTAGGGCATCTGTGGGAGGGGGTCATGCGTTAAGGTTAGGACATGCGTTATTCAAATAAGCTACAATACACGCTTACATCAGCTTCTGTAATAATGACTAAGCTCTCCAGATAAAATGTTTACATATGCTCTTCAAATAATTCGTTTTATTTTCCCACATTTTAGAAAAAAGATAAGAAAAAAAATACTTTACATGAAGAGATATGAATTTATGAATGGCTAAATTAATGATTGTAAATATCAGTTAGCGAAAAATAATTAATTCTTTTATAAAAATAATCAACAAATTGAGAGTAAAATGAATCTGTTTAATTCACAGATATCTTAAGAAACATAACAAACATGACAACAGTAAAGTATAAAACCATATGGTAAAGCCACATTGTCCTTTGGTGAGCAAATTAAATTAAGGCCATGTATTAAGTTATTTCACTACTTCTACAGAACTTCAGGTTACTTCTGGTCACACAATGCAATTAAGTGCTAGTTAAGACAATGGTTCCAGTGAAATGGCCCAATACCAGCTTAGTCTTATGTATTCAATCTTTTCATAAATTAAGTTTTGTATGAGTTGTGTCACTTTTAGAAAGGTGACTTCCATTTTGTTAACATGGCAATTTTGGATATTTCATTTTTTTTTAAAAAGTTTCTAATTCTAATTAAGCTCACCCTAAATTAAAAGATAATCAGATTTATTGGGTAATTGTTTATTTTAAAAAAATTGTTTGGCTGAAAAGAATTGTTACGACTACAAATACCCCCAAAATGGATTGTACTATCTTAATATAAGGGCCAAACCTACCGTCAGGGGAGATAATTCTTAAAAATTAAAGAAAGGGAGAGAGCTTTTGTAATTACCAATATGGGAATAGTTGTAGACGGTACTGGGATTATGAACAGTTACTATTACTATTTGTTGTTTCAACTCCGCTTTATTTTTATGCCTACAATTTGATCTGGCTTGGTGTAACTGAAATAAATCTTCGAATTTGTGATGATTTTTAAGTTTAGATTGTTGTGCAAATTGCATTTTAAAACTAAAAGTATCTAGGGAGAGACACGGGTCAGCTGATGGGTAACATGCTACTAAACTGGATTTCAAAGTGCTTTGACATATTACTGAAATCACATATCAATATATCTGAAGCTGTTCAATATGTAATTTTAGAAGTTGTAGATGATCAAAAAAATTTGAACAATTTTAATGGATGTCGGCTACTTTAAATTTTTTTCAATATTTTTAAAATTTTTATTATCATATCTGTTTATTCAAATTCCATTTTGTAAATTATTTCAATGCAGTTGAAAGAACTTTACTTTATGTAAGAAGTGACAGACAAAAAATATTAAAAACGGACTACTGGTATTAAAAAAAAATGAGCCACAATAAATTCAGAGAATAATGCTCACATCAAAGGGGTAGGACTTGCAGCAAACCATGGATATCTAAAATAGTCAAATATTAAATAATTTGTTTAGCACATTTACAGTCGCAACTTCAATTACCCACAAATGGAACACTGAGATAATTAAAACCGGATTACTTTGTTATAAATCTTGATTCAAACAAAATTTCCAAACAACATACATTGTAGGCTATAGTACGCAGCAAAACAACATCTTTTCTTGTGGAACTAGAACCAAATAGCAAGTAAAGAAAAATTTAGCAAGAGCAAAAACTATCTAAAGTTAACATGGAGAGCTCACAAGGCACATTCTGGATAGCTATTATTATTAGAAGGGACAGATTGAAGAGCAGCGACAGAGAAACAGTTTTGTCTGAAACTATAAAGTTTCAATTTAAACAAAGCAGACCACAAATTAAATTCACAGAATACTGAATGATAAGATGAATTGATGATGACCAAATAGGCGGGAAGGAAAATAAACAAAAATATACACCAACAAAATGACAACAACGAGATCCCTCAAAACTAAACAACCTATGCAGGAACGAAATATAACACAGAAAATGGCTAGAAAACTGGATGATTTGACATTACTTACTTCTGTTCAACTTGACTCGCTTGAACGGATGCTCTATCTGCCAATGGGCAGCCGGATAAACTGCGATGAGAGGCGTAATTGCCGGAGATGTGGCCAGTGCCATCACAGCCTGGAGTGGGACACTGGAGTAGTTCTTTGCAGTCTTTAAGTCGCGGGGGTGTGAGTGGTGGTGACATACAGCTAGTCCTGTTATGAGGTTAGAGCAATCGTTAACTCAAGCATTATTCAGTATTATTAGTAATAACTAAGGTCATCAATTCTACTGGAAACACATACAGCAAGCTATTAATATAATGGGAGAATTAGGATTCAATGCATTTATCCAGTCACTGGTTTGACTTTTAGTAGTTTTACAGCTCAAACGGATTTAGTTTTTATTGTTTGATTAGGGTTTTATGGATTTAAATTACGTGGTCATCTGAACAGTTCAAATCTCCACAGTTTAACATCGGAAGATGAAGTATTTATCTTTAATCAAAACTTCCATTGTATCAAGTGCACAGGACTTAGTTTAAAACCCTGGACTGGATAAATATGTCTAAATGTTAAGTTTGAGTACAATTGGGTTAATGTTTTATAAAGTATTTCAGTGTTTCATGAATTTATTTAATATTCAAGGGGTCACTTTAATGAAATGTCTTACAAAAAATATATATCATACAACAAATTTACCTGCCGGTTTTTATGCGAGGCAAATTCACCGTATGGTATTTTAGTTGAAAGACATTTTCTGAAAGTGGCACCAGATATCAACTGAAATTCAGCATCAGTAAAGTGAACTGGTTAGTGATTAGGTTAAATGTGGTAAAATCATTAGAACCTAATTTTTTAATTTTAACCTGATGATTTAAATCTTCCAGCTTTTTTTAATATTTGGTTACACAAACCTATTTCATTCAGCGTGACCCTTCTTTTTGAAGTCCTAACTAAAAGCAGGCCAATCATAAATTACTAAAAGAATCGCCTTTTAACATTTCTATGCTTTTAAAACTACCGGGTGATTTTTTTTACAGGTCGTCAATTTCAAAATTTATCTCATGTTCTAAATATAAGAGAAAAAAAAAACAGTGAAAAAACTACAAGTATTGATAAAATAAATGCTGAAAAAACTGATTTCCTCAAAAAAACATCTTAACAGACAACATTAAAAAACAATAAACCAACAAGGAGATTATAATTAGATGTAACAATTGTAAAAAATAAATTCCTTAATGTTTATATCTCCGTTAGGGAATAAGTTCTGGACGAATAATTCAATTCATTAAATGAAATGTGACATGAGTCATCTCAGACTGAAAGACAGACATCTAGTGACGTCATATTTTAAGGTAGAAAAACCATTACTACTTAACGGGTTACTTTTATACTTGCTCTCTATTGTGAAACATACCTTTCTAAGGATTAACCATTAATAAACAGAAAGACTTAGTAATTTTGGATATATTTATCACCAAGGAGTAATATTTTATCTCATTGGTTGTTAGAAAAACTGTCTTTCGATCCCTGAATGTTGTTCTTAACGTAGCTCTAATATTAATTTTATTTGAAACCTTCTTTGAATTGTCAAAAACATTTATAGAACTCATTTCTTTGGAGAACATTTTAGTGCTTACATCAAGTAGCTTTAGTAAGAGGGCTTTCGTAAGCGTAGTAGTACAGGCCTGGGGAGCTATTGTTGCATATTCCACTGTCACATATTAATGACATACATTTACATGAGACATCTTACGATTCTGATTATGTACATAATGAAAATGATTGTAAGAAATGGTGAAATCTCTTAATAATTACACAACATGATTACAATATTCTAGTTGACCTACACTTCGATGTTATGATCCATTGTATCAGGTGAAGTAAGTCCAGTGGCCTGTGGGACATTGAGAGAGACGGGGCGGGGCACATGAGTTAATGGGAGGGTGTTTGAGAGTGGGGAGGGCTGGGGTGATGGAGCAGAGATCTGTTGTACTGGTGGTGAACTTGGTTCCTGCTTTAGTAGGTGACTTGTATTATACATTGTTGGCACGATGAGATGCTCCTGTGTGGAGTAATTCTGTATAAAACTTGTTGTTTCTGGTGTTGGTCCACGCTTTACGCTCAAATCGAGGCTCTGTGATAAGTTTTCGCCTGGTACTGGTCCGGTCGGAGTCTTCGTGGATAAGTTCATAGCTGTTGGAGCATTAGCCTCATAGCGATACTGTGGCTTAAAGTGAGGTCGCTTACTCAGGATATTTGGTCGCTCAATGCCACTCTCTTTAGGTTTATGGACAAAGGTTTGTTTTGGTGGGACAGAAGCTTGGTTTAATGCAGATTTATCTCCCCCTTGTGTCTCAGTTCTGTTGTATTTCTCGAGCTCCTTGACCAGGTTGTTACGAGGAGTTGATGTAGAGACACATGGTGGAAAGTTATCATAACCTTGCAACTCTAACTGTTTAGTCAATATCATTGGTCGTAACACACGGTCAGAACCTGAAACAGAAATTTTACAACATTATCAAATGCAACTTTGCTTCATTTTACATGTTAATAGAGTTTGGTCATTTTTATCAATTTACTTTATTTTAAGTTTAAATAAGACCAACAGTTTTTTTTTACTTTGTTTTTATAATGTTGGCATTCATTCATGTATAAGACAATTATTTTAAGAACTTAAAACATCTTTTTATAATTTTTAGTACAAGCTTCAAGACATGAAAAGTAATAAATGAAATGCAGAATTAACATGAGCACAACACACCACATAAATAAAACTAATAAAGAAATGACATTTGAGACACACCACATAAGTACAACAAATTTCAACTGAACTTAATGAAAGGCCAAACGGAAATAGGCTGCACTCCATGAATTAAATGAAAAGGTTTAAGGTACTTTACAGCAGAATTTAGGCCAAAAATTTATTGAAACAAATTAAACCAGGTTTTTTATATTTCTCTAGTTTGGCCCAAAGTAAAGTTTTAAAAAAATATCATACTAGAAAATTATAGAAAACCCGGTTTAATTTGTTTCAGTTGATTTTTTGGCTTAAATTCTGCAGTATAGTATCTTTAACATAGAACAGTATATAGCAAGTGGTTTAAAGGATTGATAGAATACTTGGAGCCAAATAAATGCACTTAAAAAATTATGCATTCATTTTTACTTTCCAATTATTCTTAGGTACCTTTAAAGAAATTGTATGGGAGTCAGCTAAAATTTGGCCTCCAAACACCACTTAAGACAACATTGTATGACAAAATAATATATGATGAAATGATATGTCAATTTTTGTTGTTGACTCGCACAACATTTTAAAGCGGTCGTCCCATGTTTTGAATGCTTCAAATTTACTTATTAAATCACTTGGAACATTTTGAGTTTTGTATTCAGCAGAATCCCAGAAACTTCTATCAACCCCTGTTGAGGAAGAGCCAGTAAATCACATTCTCAAGATGCCTTTTGTATTAACAACTTGGTGAGTGATTTTCTAAGGCCACACCAATTTTATTTTGTGGTTCACGGGCAGAATTTCTTCTTTTTCAAGAACTGGGGGGCGAATTAATATGAAAATAAAATTGGAGAATTATATCTGTAGTATCGAGTTTTTTGCGACATATATAACGCAAATTACATGTTACAATTCAACTTTAATCCAACAGTCTCAGACCTGTTATCATTAACAATAGATTTGCTTAGCGTTAGTCTGCCAGAGCAGAAGTAAGACTGGGAAATCTTAGAGTTGGGTCTTCGAACTGAAAAAAAAAAGGTCCAATTTTCATATTTTATATCGACTTCTGATTCTTTAACGCCGGAGGTCCCGTGAAACACAAAATCAAATTTGTCTTGCCTAAATGAATAGATGGGAGTGATAGTAATACATGTACACGGACTTGAGTTGGTTCATCTTTTTCTCACACTATATAATTTTTTGCACTTTTGGTGTGTTTTTTTTCTCCATGTAAACATCATCATGTATTTATTTTGGAGGACTGGTAAGATATAAATTTTGTTTTGCACAAGCATCAAAAGATGTTATAGAACAATAGGGATGGCTTTGGAATGTCTTCTTGCAATAAAGTGTATAAGAGTGTGAAGTCAACGTGACGTCACAATAGTGGTGACATCAAAAACGTGATGACATCTCTTTATGATGTTTGAACTACTGTTGAATAATATCACTAGTGTATTATGTCACAGTAATCAACGACTCGTGAGTTAAATTGTCGAAGGTGTATTGTGAGAAATAGAATTAAGTACGACTGATTCTATCAATAGCGATTAGCTCACAACTACTGAAATTTGACGTATTAAAGTTGTATGCAATTTGGGTGTCACTTTTAAAAGGAGATAAATCGGCTATTCCTAAAGGTGGATATGCCAATTGAATGATATCATTAGTTTCTCACACCACAAACCCAATATCTCAATCATCGAGCCATTTGTAAACATGTTATTTTAAGTTAACATGTGAAAATATCGTTTGAATTGGTCGATACAAGTATAACGGACTTCTTTTAGTTCAATCTAGAGGTTGTAGATCATAAAATATAGTATTACCATGTATGGCATACTGTTTCACGCTCATTATCCATTTATGAAATGTTGGTGTTTATCTGCTTGTTAGAATTTAGCCATGAAGAAAATGTCAAACCATGTACTCTCAAAAACATACAAAACACATAAAAATACTAAAGCTGGTTATTTTTTAACAAAGTTTATTGAAATATTCCCCATTTAGTAAATTTATTGTGGTTTATTTACCATTTCGTATGATGGTGCTTTGATAATGAAGTGATTGGGTTGGCGACATTATAAATAATTATGACTGGGTCTGAAGATTGTAAACACACCATGCAAAGTCGGACGAGAATAAATATTATTAAAATTTAGGTAGTGTGAGAAAAAAATTATCCCACTCGAGCATAACAATGACATAGCTGACTGCCAGTTTCATAGGTCACAGATTTATCTCCCTTTATAAGCCCCAAGAGGTGGATGAATACTTCAAGTGGTTATTACAAACAGCACTGTGAGAATGTGTCTTAAAGTTGAGTAATACCGACCCTGCATGGAAGGCTGCTGTAGGGCTAGTTTGATAAGATCCTTTTCTGTACATGCAGCAAGTACGGCTTTCTGTGGATCATCATCTTTAGGAATGACAACAAGATGGATTCCTAGAGTGGGGCACACCCAAAGACAACAGAAAAACACAACGTCAATAACTTAAATAAAAAACACAAAGCCAGCAAAATAAGAATAAGAAACGGGAGACATTTTCCATTATATGTCAATGATCAGTTTTATGAGAACAATTAATTTGTTAGCTTAACTGCTTCATGTTTAACAGAATTTGGAATCCACGGCCTGATTTTGGAAGCAAAGGTTAAAATATTCCCAGGCCCAAAAGACTCAACCTTGGTATAATTAAAGTCAAAACTAACAAAGTAGATGCCATGGTGATTTTTTTTGTATTGGGGAATTGTGGAGACTTAGTTGTTGTGAGTCTGATCAAGAGACAATTTGAGAAAAGGACTCCTGTGTTCATATAAATAATACAAGAGCAGCAGCAAAATAAAATAGGAAATAAATATACCAAAGACCGGTAACAACATAAGGTGTTCTACTCCACAGAAACCCTCTTTATTCTCTCTCACAAACAAATAAGAAGTCAACAGATCTCATTTTTTAAATTATATAATGTTAATTTCAATTCCTTCAAATTGTACAGACTTTTTGGGGCACTCACAAAGATTGAAGGAAATCTGGGAAATTTCAGCCACTAACCGCGAGAAGTGCTCACAAGATGTGTGAAACCGTACTAATGTAAGCGCACTATTCATCACTAAAACAAAATTTCTTTACCTAAAATATAGAATGCAACGTGTCCCGTTGTTGTAATTTGTCAATAAAGCGCTCTAGACGGTCAAATACATTTGTATCTAACAGAGCTAACTTAAAATAGTAGTGTCCAGCTATCGTTACGCTAATGTAGGGGAGAGCGCATTGAATTTTTGTGGAACATGAAAATTCAAATCTTTTATTTTTAATTTTAAATAAAAATAGGACCTCAAAACAAGTCTATAACTTTTTCTATTGATCAGGGAAAAATACAAAAACGTTTTTTCTTTTATAAGCAATTTTGGCCATCTGGCAGTTAGTGTTCATTTAAGCTGTGGATGTCAGTATTTAAATTGTAGTACACAAAGTAGTTAAATCCTAATAATTATATCAACATATAGCACTGATAACTGAACCTTTATAGAAAGGTTTATAAAAAAGATCTAATGATGGTTCATTTGTATGCGAGAGTAATAAAGAACATGGTTTCTAGGTGGTACAAACATCAAGGTGCCAAGGTGATAAATGGATATATGTATATTGAAATATAACTCGTAGATTGCAACAACTGCCTTACACTCTGGGCTAGTAATAGAATCCAGAAAATTATCAGCCACTGAAAAAACAGGTTTATGCTCAACTGGAAATACAAAAACATTTAGTATTTAACATGTTCTTACATCACTTACTGGCCTTTACGTTTCAATTTGCTGAAAACCAGTTACCCTAGGATTTTTTTAATATACACAAATTGTTTTAAGTGAGTTGTAAGTGAAAGAACGTACTCTCTTGCAGGGATCAAAATCGGACTGGGATAGGAGATTTTGTTTCATGGTTAAAATTAAGATTGTCGTGCAAAATTTTTTGAAATTTAACATTACAAGTGTTATAAGCTACAGGACAACATATTTAAAATATTTCAATCCCTGGAATTTCCTGATCCTGATGTTTGTTGGCCAAATCTGTGAGCTTAAATTATGTTTACAGTACCATTTATTAGAATAACTAGTAATTGTCCTGTAAATAAGAGTTGAAATGGTTATCAATTTTTATGGCATTGTGGAATATCAAAACATTTAACCCCCAAATTTCAGCCATAAATGACTACAGAAACACAACCTTGATTCATGGATAGGCAAGAACGATTGACAGCAGACTTCTCACCAATCAGAAAAACACATTCTATTTGTTGTTCCAAAACGAGGCAGACATAGATTTTGTAAACCCGCTTGAGTGTTGCATAGAAAAGTGAACATGCTGAAATGTGGCGATCTCTAAATACCTTGCCAATAGTTTGATTAAAGTAACCAATTATTGGGTTTTTTCAGTGTGCTTTATGTTCATTTCCATTATTTTGAGTAAAGGTACAGCTATTTGGAAATACTATTGCGTTTGAATTATTTCTTTGAGTATAATGCAAACGGAATTTTGGCTGTGTGCAGCCGCCACTTGGGCAGAACTGATAGTGATTGAGGGTGTTCATTCTTTCCGTATCAGTAACGTTTTTTTGTATTCAGTTAACCGCTTCTAAATAGTTATTGTTGTTAACTGTTTCAGCGCAATGTAAAACTATGCAGCATTCAACAGTGTTCAATAGAGCTGAAGGAAATGTATTACAAACATTTCTCACCCTGAAATTCAAATTCATTTTAATTTAAGTATCCAGTCAGTCTTTCACAACATGCAAAACTAATGCTGCAATAAAAAAACTAATTAATATAACAGGTCTGGAAAGACTGTTTGGCTCTTCATACTAATTACAGAGTAAAAGAAAAAGAAATTGGAAAGAGATCAATTGAACTTAATGTACATCTAGTCCCTAAATCCTGGTTAATACTAGATTCTATACGCAGAAGTAACCAAATGTCATATCCCAGGGCTTCATAGACGTCAAAATGTTTATCACCCTTCTTGAAATATTGAGTATTTTTTTGCTCCAATTTCAGTTT
>JAVFBY010100895.1:0-12084 GCA_034781015.1 Tonicella lineata
AATGAACTCTTATCCACACCAGACATCAACAATGAACTCTTATCCACACGAGACGTCAACAATGAACTCTTATCCACACGAGACACCAAAGATGAACTCTTATCCACACGAGACACCAAAGATGAACTCTTATCCACACCAGACATCAAAGATGAACTCTTATCCACACGAGACATCAACAATGAACTCTTATCCACACGAGACATCAACAATGAACTCTTATCCACACGAGACACCAACGATGAACTCTTATCCCCACGAGACACCAAAGATGAACCCTTATCCACACGAGACATCAACAATGAACTATTATCCACTCGAGACATCAACAATGAACTCTTATCCACACGAGACATCAACAATGAACTCTTATCCACACGAGACATCAACAATGAACCCCTATCCACACGAGACATCAACAATGAACTCTTATCCACACGAGACATCAACAATGAACTCTTATCCACACCAGACATCAACAATGAACTCTTATCCACACGAGACGTCAACAATGAACTCTTATCCACTCGAGACACTAACAGTATAAAGACAACTAAAATAGAGAGTACTATAGTGGAACCATCCTCCACACCAAAAATGTTCACGGCATCATTTACCGAATCAATCCTCAACAATACTTTATCGCTGCAGTCTTACTTTCAAACCACCACTGAGCATGTTGATACCGCTCCCACTTTAAATATCTCGGATTGGAAAGATTTTAACGAGAATGTCACAGAAAACACATTGCGAGTAACAGATATTCTAAAACAATGTTCCTTCGAAGCTAGTTCAGAAAACACAAATATGGGTGTTTCCATCGACGCCCCTAAATCAGTTTCTCTGGGATCAGGGACACAGTTTGTGGATCTGACTTTAAATATATCATCAGTGGAATCCGTTACCCTGTGGGTTTGCGCTGAGGATGGTGTGGAAGTTTTGCCTACAAAAATAGACGTCACGCCTGAGATGGCTTCAGCAACAATACAACTGCGTGGAAAGTTAAGCGGCTCTCACCTTGTGCTTGTTATGCATCCGAATTCAGGAAAAGAGCTAGCTAAAGTGGAAGTGCGCTATGAAGACATCTACACACGTCTGGGCCTGAGCTCTGGTCAGATACCATCGGGACAGTTTCACCTTGACCTGACCTTCCACAAGACAAATATACGCCTGTCTTCTACTTCAGAATGGTGCACTTCAGCAACGGAATCCAAAGGAAACTTGTACTTCACCAAGGGGATGGTGGTTTCCTCCGTGGCAGATGGATTTTATCTTCCAATGTCTAGCGCAGGGCTGGACGTAATGCAAGGAGGCACGAATCTCATCACAGGTCCCGTCAGTTCGCATAGGGATTTCACTAACTGTAAAACTGTTACTACAACAAGAGTTGTAAAGCGGTCAAAGGCATTGTTGACCCAACTCGTCTCGAAATATCTAAGCGACGAAGAAGAAGAGGAATTGACACAGAGCGATGCCGTCCTGGGAACTCTGTTCAGCGGTTTAAAGGATAAATTACCCAGCTGGATTAGACTCTATATCAATCCGAATATAAAGAAGCCTGGCCGAGCCAATGTACAAATACTGAAGGGCTTTTTCGCACAGCGCTTGCCGTCTTGTTTTGGAGCACCTTTACATGAAAATCGAGTCTACCACGTGTACCGCTTTAAGCAGTCTTATTCTGTGTATCTTCTAGGCTCAAAGCAGGATTTACCCACTCTTGAACCCGGGGAAGGGGAATATTGTATCATTGTGGATTTGAACTTTGACAACGGAGCTACTATTTTCATGCAGTATCCAGGTCGTTCAGGATCAATCTTAATGGAAGGTTTGGCTGGATTGACAGCCAACATTAATACAAATATCGAGTTTGTTCCCATGTCAATAGGGGTGTCATTCCCCGGAGGACTAAATGGACATCGGTGGTCTCTCGGTAGCCTGTCCTCCTATAACGACCCAGTGCATTTTAAAGCTGTTGAGTTTGACAATCCAGCTGAAAGCGTCTCATTTTGGAATGGAGATGCTATTGGTAAATTTTCGTAAGTACATAAAAACAAAATGCTTGTGAGTAATTTGTTAGTTTATTTGTTGCTTTTCGGAGTTATTGCAATGCCTACGTTTGATTTACGTAGGCATGCTTTGTAATAGCAAGATAAGAAATGAAGCTAGCAGCTTGGTTATCCATTGGTCCACGGACAGACGTGCCCATGCATTAATCCGGTTAAATAATCCGATAAACCCGGTAAATAAACCACTCCGTCAATCTAACACTTCATTCACAAACAACCAATTGGTCTATCACATTATTCAACTCAAGTTACAATATATTTGTATAAAATGTTACTATAATTAAACAGCCAGTAGGTCTGTCCGTTTTTCCGCCTATCGCTTCGTATAATCCTTAATCCATCTATTCTGTATTTTTCACAGTATGCCTAAAGAAGTGAACCTGTATACATCATTTCAGCTTAGCTACTCTCCTTCAATTGCCAAGTGGTTTGAAATAAAAACATCGATGGAACTTTTCATGAACATACCGGATTTATCCAAAGTAAGTATTGTTTGATGAAAAATAAAGTAGTCTCACCAAATCTTCACTACCTGACCGATATCAATTTTGGCAGGGCATTTGCATTTGCACATGTCTGTCTGTCTATAATCAGAATAACTGAAGAGAAAAACTCCACTGGTTCTATTTTCACCAATGGTGTTTAACATGCATGTAAGCCAATACATCAGCGAATATGTTATTATTTTCATCATTCAATCAGCCAGTCTGTCAGCCATTGACCAGCCACCTAGTCAACCATTCAAGTAAAAATACTCATTCAATCAATCAATTAATTATAATTATAATTTTAAGTTTGTCTTATTTGTCATTTTTTTTTAGACTTTTAAGACGTTTATTGAGGACCCTTGGCAGATGTTTTTTAGGAGCATCGGTGGTTTTAGTGCCCTGATTAAGTTCCCTATCTTCGGTACGATGCAGTCAATTGATCTCAATAACATCTCTCCCGGTCTGCTTGAGGTTGACGTCACTGGATATGGCTCATTTGGGGGTAACTTTTTGTATTACTAATAATTTCTATCTAAAGAAATTTAGATGGGGTGTCAGAGCAAAATGACTTGTGTGTACAAACCAGTAGTATCGCAGCGCCCTCTATGACTATCTCATTGAATATCAATACAATTCTAATGAATATGCATAACTTGATAATTATTGTGATTAAATGAGATAGAGGTATATCGTGTACTAAAGGTAAGACATATTACCCATAAGTCATTTCCCTCAGACAACCCCATTGGTAGCAAGTTTTCACTCGCATTCCACCTATCCAAATTATCATTTGTTTGAAAACGATCCCTTGGATGAGATTGGAACATTGGATAAAATTGATTAAGAGGTTGCTATCCATGCGGGAGTTATTGCATGTAATATGCCCGGAATGGTTGCGGGGAATGCAAGGTGTTATAAACGAAGTAGCCATCTAAGGCCAAGCAGCCATAGAGAAAAGATCATGGGTATGACATACGAATTTAATCCATCAACTAAATCCTATATGCAGCATGTAGGGGAATTGTCAGATTTTGCCTATTTGAAGCTCAGTTTACAATAGATGACGAATTGTCACTGCCTGTGTTTGTTGGAAAACCGGAAGAATACCGCGTAAAATTACCCTAAACAAATCAAACTTCTAAAGTTAGCCTTGATCTTGTACGGTGCACCGAACAAAGTTAAGCACTGCAAGCCATCAAAACGTGTGTAAATACTGTAGTATGCTATAGACATTCACATTACGTTTAAATTAATCTCAACATTATTAAAAAAACAGTGTTGTTTTTACCTCTGAAAAGCTTCCTTCTTGTTTTTAAAAGATCGCTGGATAATTAACCAAGTAGGTTGGCAAAGATGAAGCAAAATGTGCTGAAGTGAGTGTAATAAATAAATACTAACAACTGTTCCATTTTGACTCAATTTATATTTCTATATAGCAAAAGAGATTAGCCTACATGAGAGGAGAAAAGATAGGGAGAGAGAAAAGGAGTAAGCTGTTTTGTGGTTTTCTTTACAGGCAACGACGACCGGGAGTACTGTGGAAGTGATGCTAACCCTCCCGGAATGTTTTTCGAAGCTAATATCAACGCTCAGCTGTTTAGGGGTATTCCTGGTCGGGAACAAAAGGTGGAAAATATGACGTTTCAATCATTGGACATAAAAGTCCAGGTGTTCAAAATTCCTGATGACCACCAGGTATCTTATGAGACGTTGAAGGAATACTATTACTTATTAAAGCCCGTCCAAATTTACGCCCAATCAGCGGAGGATTTTTTGAACGGTCGTATTCAGCGCGCGGAGAAAGCTGCCAGAGAACTTGTGCAGGAAGATTTAGACAAAGTTAAAATATTCCTGGAAGACATTAAGAGAAAATCTCAACAAATGATTGATAACATAAGGCGCGGTACATCCGTGGAACAATTAAATGACGTAATAATGAAAGACATCACGGATCTGTCAGATTTATTGGGTTCCATGATTGGTCGACTCCAGAGAGAATATTTTGCCGTGTTGTCTTCCTTGTTGAAACAAATGTCAAAGCCAATCATCAAAATGCGAGAAGCAGTTGCCTCATTTTTAGCAAGAGTATATTTAATCGTATTCGATTCTTTTAACAGAGCAGGGAGTTTTGGTATCAAAGGACGGTTTTCTATCACGATCTTGGGTGATCCATACGCCGTGGAAGGTTATTTTATAAAAGCGGACTCGCAGGTCAGTCGCTGCGGTGTTTTTAGTAAATTTTATGACCACATGAAAGGGGAGAAGGCTGTAAGAATTGGGGGTAAAATTCAGTTTCCCAAAACATTTTCACCCAAAGTTAAAATCGAAGCTGGTTTCGGTCTGGAACTTGCAGCATCAGTGTCTAGCGCTAACTTCGTGGTGAAGCTCCATGCCTCTGCAAAATTGTTTGGTGTAGTAGCGAAAATAGATATGTTTATCAACAACAGAGGCTTACACTCTATATACGAAGTAAATGTATTCGATCTTTACAGGTCTCGTGTAACTCTGAGTGCTGACCTGTTTGTGCCTGCCGCTGAAAGATCTGTTCTGTCGAGAGTGGAGCTTTTACCGGGAGGAGACGGGTTTGATGGAAGCTTCTTGGATGCCTTTAAAGATTTTGCAAAACAAATGGCGGAAAACGCTTACAAAAGAATAGAGGTTGCACAGGACGCTCTCGAGTATGCCAAGAATCGGGTCGGAAATGCTAAACAAAAGGTCAAGAATGCAAAAAAAGTCCTACAATACGCCAAAGATAAAATATTCGACGCAATAGCAACTCTAGAGAGAGCCAAGGCTAAAGTTGAGTCTTTAAAGGCTCCGTTTTACAATGCCATCAATACATTAAATAATGCACAAAAGCGAGTAAATTCACTCTGTACGATACGGACATGTAACTCAGTTTGCATTCCGGGAATACGGGTTCGGTTATGCTGGCACGGATGGTTCCCATACCCGTGTTTTTCATGGACAAATTGTATGATCAGGTTACCAAATCTTATATGCATAGCCAAAAACATTGGTTGTCGAATTATCAGAGGCGTTGCCTTTGTGGCTCTAGGATTAGCGAAATTAGCCTTGCGTATACCAATGCTTGCTTTTGACGCAGCTAAGGTGGGGATTACTATAGGTCAACTAGCATTAAGCGTAGGATACGCTGCTGTGGAAGTAGCAGGGGGCTTCTTAGATATAGCCACACTTTTTCTCGACGGAGTGATCTTGTTATTGGAAGGTGCCAAAAAAGTTCTTGAAGCCGTGAAACTTGCTGTTCGTTTCGCTTACCAGATCTTTGAGTTTATCATTGAAAAAGGCTTGAAGAATTTGTTTGACATGAAAGAGTGTGGATATGAGGTGGTAGTATCTACAAAAGACATATTTGAGTTCGAATTTTTCTGTAACATAAACCCGTTAGGTCAAGGATGGAGAAATATAGGTTTTCGCATTAATTTTAACCATTTCTTGAGTAGCGTTTGGAATGCCATCAAGTCCATCGCCTCACAGTTCTTGGGTATTATGAAAAACTTTTTTGGTCGTCGCAAGAGAGAGGTTGATCGCGACATTCTTCACAGGCTTCATCACATTATCAGATCGAAGCGAGCTTCTGAAAACCCCTTTAATGGAAATCAATATGCAGCGGGTGATTTATTTGGTAACTATTTTAAAAACGGCACAGTTCTGTCGAATGTCTCCTGGGAGCATGACACACAGTTCTGGAGAGAGAGATGCTCTGAGTACACGCCTGTATATAGCTTTCTCTTAGAAGCTATTGAAACCTTGTATAACGCTTCTTCCAGAGTAAGCTCGGAACTAGAATCGGCCCTGACAAAAACAAATAACCAATCATGGGACGAAGTTGACGAATCCGAGACGATTCTATCTGAAAGCGAAATCAACTTCAATGTGGCTATGTCAGATTTCAATATCACCAAAGAGGAACTAATGGCAGCTTTACGTAATGTGAATATTAGCCAGGATGACGTCTTTCAAAAAAGTAAAAACGCCAGTGATACAGTTCGCCAATATAATTTGGATAGTGCGGAACTTGTCTCGAGGTACGACATTCTAACCCAGTGGAAATTAGAACTTGTCAATATATCAAAGATACATTTCCCAAACGAGGAATGTTTTGGTTACACCGATTGCGTTGTCTGGAGCTTTATACAGCTATATCGTGTATTTTCATCGGTTGATAGTCGTTTGATTCCTGAGGGTACTTCAAATTTGGCTGATCTTGAAACCATTATGTACGAACTGTTAGATAACAACACTAAACATGTATATGACGTTAAAAACATGTCTGAACAAGCCTTGCAGAAGATGGCTACAGTCCGGTTTGATGACATTTTCTGTGGAACAGTCCCTGTGATGGAGGAACATCCTTTCGGTCAGATAAGTATAGAAGGATCATTTTACACATTTTCTTGTCGGGCCTCCTCAGTCCCTGAACCTTATTATTATTGGTACAAGAATGACGAGTTGTACTCACACGGTTCACCACAGCTGGTCTTTGCTAACGTTTCTAAAGAAGACGCAGGGAATTACACCTGTGTGGCTGGAAACCATATCATGAACATTTCATCTCATCCAGCGTCTCTGGTCGTAGTTTACGCGCCAAGTATTTTGAACCCCTTACCGACGTACCTCGCACTGATCAGCGGCGAAGACTTAGATCTAAATTGTCAGACATCTAGTAAACCTGTTGCAAAGACGGTCTGGACGTCATCGGCATTCAGTAACACCACCGAGAAGGCACGACTGACTTTAGTAACCAACGACGGCCTTCTTTCTGGTCTCTATACATGCATGGCGTCCAACGAGTATGGTCGTGATCAGTCAAAGGAAGTACTAGTGGATGTGAAGCCCACCCTACCTGCCTGTCCATCTGTCCAGACTGAGGTGGGTTTCGTCACCGTCTCAAAATCGTCCACATTTACAGAAACTGTTGTGCTACAAGATCTGATAGCAAGGTCTGTGAACGACATTTTGGACCAAGGGACAGTTAATGTACACGTGCAGCATGTGGACATTGACACGAATTTAGAGATTGTGATTCTCAATGTTCAGCTTGTTTGTGCAAACATATCTTCGTGCGTCATGCAAGAATGTCGGGAGATGTACAGTAACTTAACTGCAAATCTTCACTCGGCCATTGCCCTATTACTGAAAGCAGTGGAAGAAGAACAAATTATATTTCGAAGAAACGGCCTAGAAGTTTACTTCAGCAGAGGTCTGATTGACATCGGTCTGGTTACCCCTCGCTGCCCCAAGGAACACACCCTAAAGTTTGATGTACTTTGTGGTAAGTGTCTTCCTATTTCTACTAATTTAAATTGTCTCCTTATTATTGTATTTTTTTAAATAATTTGATACTTTATAACTTTCATCAAATTTACCGCAAAGTGAACTTTAAACAATATAATACAAAGCCAGTGTTCATGTTAGTTAACAAAGCTCGAACGCGAAGATTTAATAATTTAATAAAATATTATGTATATATGTGAACAACTTGTGTGAAGACGACATTGACAAAAATGTATAAATCGTTATTGATAAACTTTTTGAATCTTTAACTTTATCTTTTCTATCAAAAGTTTAGTGAATGACCGCTATCCAGGCTCCAACTGGTGAACCTTCTTTTTAGCGAGGCCAGCTCCGACCCAGTTGGCTGAGCGGTCTACAGGGTGGGCAAAAAAAAGCACAACGTCCACCTGCTAAATCTCCAAGGGGGACCACAGCCATACTCGTTTGCTGAACGAAGAGCAGTGATACACAGTCACCCTTTAAAGTTTGTCCCATAATAGTTGGGCTCCCCGTGTTACGACCTTTTTTGTCCACCCTGTGGAGACCGGAGTGTACTGCAATCGAATCTGTGTCTAACGTTGAGAACTGTAGGTTCGATTCTACTACTGGCTTAAACATTCAAAATTGTCTGTTCTTCATAGGAAAATGATATTCTTAAAATAAATAATTAATTAAAAAATACTGCGTTAAGTTTTACTTCATAAGATAAGTAATCAATGCTTTGAATGCATATGGGTCAGATGGCTTAATAGATTTAAACATTATATTTATATCAAAAATACTATTTAAAAAAAGCGTAATTAATTATGCATGACCGTTATTGAATTTTATTTCTCTTTTAGTCTATACAGACCAGTTCTATCACATTCCAGCACCGACTGAACTTGGCCTTCAAGACAAAGGAGATAACCTAGCAATCAGTTGGCACTCCTCACTCTCTATGCAGTATTTTATTAAGGGTAATGTCATATCATTTGGTCGCATGTACATGTGTAAAGGCTGGGTCGTAACTTTAGTGGGGACAAATTACTATTGTCGACTTAATACGCTATATTTTAAAATAAATAACATTGTAAAACAACTATTTATCATTTTCCTGTCTGGTTAACAAGTCATCTGCTTAGCAGCTTAGGTCAGACCAGTGGCTTTTCTGGTAAGGGCCAGGGTTACATTAAGGGTCGAAAAACCCGAAATCAACATCTTCATGTTTAATTAAACCTGATGAATGTTTTAGTGTCAGTGCTCTTCTGAAAACCTTTTACATTTAGGCGAAATTCGCTGTTTGCATTAGGAAATCTGACCTGTCTGTTATTAGGATACATAGTCGTTGTCCGATCAGTTGGAACAAACGGAAGTGACGTCATTGCGAATACAACTAGCAGTCAGCCATATTGGATTCTGGAGAAATCTTTAACAATGGAGTATTTGGATGAGGAGATCGCCATACAGGTTATCGCCTTCACAGACACACAGCGCAGCGGATGGGCAGAAAAACGGACAACTATCAATGCACCTCAAACTTCCAGTAAGATCAACAGCGTCCATTCTCATCTATTCCTTAAGTTATGTAGTTTGTTTAATAATTCATTCAACATTACATAAGTTCATATGTAAACGTTAATATTCTTTTGCTCCTTATTCATTAGTCACTCTATTCACTCGCTCGTCCGTCCGTCCAAACGTTTCTATTCGTCGTGTTGGTTTATTCACTCAGAAAACACTGATTTCGTACCATAGTTCCTTGTCAAACGTTTTAATTTCATTTGTTCATGTATTCGATGAGTATTGCCTTGTAGGCCTACATTCGGTTCTTCTGGGAACCACGAAAAGGTTTCACTGTTCAAAATTGAAATAAAACAGTTTTTTTTTTACATTTATACTTGAAACGATCTCTGCAATGAGATAGAAACGTTGTGTGAAATAAATCAAGAAGTTGTTATCCATACCAAGTCTGTCTTTGCGTAATAAAAAAAAGTTTTTGGACGGAACAAATAAACTGTTTCTGTGTAAAATGCTGTATTAATTGTATTAACGTGCTAAAACAGATCAATGTGTTATTGTGTTCTTAGGTGAAACATCTATGATGTTCGTGATGATAATGGCGCCTTTGATAGCCGTTGTCCTGGTGTTAGCTGTTCTGTGGGTTATATTCCTTGTCCGAAGACTGAAAAAGAAACGATTGTCCACCCCCACCGTATAAGGTTGGCAACGAATTGGCGAATGATGAAATTCCCATCCTTAAACCCCGCTTGGACTCAGGACAAGATTGACGTGAGCGAAAGAGTTTGACGTGCACACATTCAAGTTCATCATTTTTGTTCGGGAACAAATTGTTTTCAGCCTTTAGCAAAAACTAGACATCGAGTGAATAGGGGATAAATTCAATGCGTAGATATATAGAATATGTTTGTCGCGTTATTAAAAGGTCACGTGTATTTCATCGAGTGACTTGGCAAATGCTATGTATCTCAGCCACGAGAGGAAATATACATGATATTTACCTATATACGTGTCAAATATCCTCTATTTATTATAGGCCTATAATCAGCATTGTGTGCATCCTAACATAGTAATTCTTTATGTATAAAAACATCACCAGATATGACATTTCTGCTTGTATAGCAAATTCAGATTTTCGGGACAATAATAGAACGTTTTGGCGTCCCACATAGGCTGTTTAATTTATGGTGTTTAACCAACAACATGTGACATAGCCTTGTGCAACACAGCTGTTATGTAGAATAACGTCAAATACCTGTGGCGATATGAATAGTATTTGAAATAATGGCGCTATAGTTTTTTCTGAGGGATAAATACTATAGTAACAGTATTTCACTGCTAATTATATAAAACATTTAGATACATTACATTCAAAAAGAACAAATTGTTTTGTGAAAATAGCCTTATTGTCAGTGAAGACATGAATTGACGCATACCGTTAAAGTAGAAAACATATTTAAATAAAGTTGCCTTAGCATATTACAATGTATCTAATGAAATAATATTACCGTTAAAATGGTAAAATTATTTCAAAAACATTTCCAAACCTTCTGAGTAGTGTAGCGTGAAAGTAGCTTAATTTACCGTTGCAGTAGTTCTATTTGTTTCTAAATATCATACACGGTAGAAATAGTCTTAATTAGGAAAAAATATATATGTTTATTTGGATAGCGAAACAGAGGTTTTCCTAATTAAGAAAAGTTATCAAGACAAAAAGTCTTCAATATGAAAACTAAGCCAAGACTCCATTTCTAACGGAAACCAACCTTTCTAGAACAAGAATTAGTAACAATGTTTTCTTTATTGAGTACCAGTTGGAAGAGGAGCCTAACAAATATTCTTAATTAAGAAAAATGAACAAAAAAAAAATACTTCGCTCATCCTTTTGTTAAGATTAAAATTCTTACGAACCATTATATAACAAAAAAATGTGAGGATAATGTTCTTAAGCAAGTCCAAGTTGTGAGCGAAGCCAGAACGATTTTCTTAATTAAGAAAAATGACCAAGAGAAAATGCCTTGACTAAGAAGACATATACAAGACTGCATTTCCTACTTAAGAAAAACCAGATTTGTAGAGCAAGACTTAGTGAGAATATTTTTCTTAATGAATTGGGAGCGAAGCCGGACAGATTTTGTTAATTAAAAAAGAATAAACAAGAGAAAAAGTCTTAGCTAATCTTTTTTAAGTGAAGACTTAATTTTTACTTAAGAAAAACAAACTTTTGACAACCCCAAAAAGTCATAATATTATATAAGTCCCAAAATTGAAGCAGTTAAAAAAAATTGGTTAAGAAAGGCCAAAGTCAACGCCATTTATTTTTAAAACCTGTTCATTTTTCTAGAACAAGACAAAATAAGAACATTTTCCCAGTTGGGATTGGAGCAAAATATATTTTCTGATTGACTAAGAGAGGCAAGGCAATATATTCTCTAGATCAAATGCCAGTAGAGAGTGTAGCCCTGGATGACTGATAATATACACTAACGGGTAGCCTATAATCAGTCATGTAGGTATGATCTACATTAGCTTACTCCTCTGCAGACTTTGGAAAATGTTGTCATCATAATCAAAGTTAACTATCCCGATTCTCCAAATACCAACCATCATAGTAAACCTTGATATACCCCCTTTCATTATCAACACATTTCACAGCATTTCTAAATGAAATGTGACTGGAAATCTGGATGAAAACGGACTAGGTAGACTAAACGCAACAACAACAACAACAA
>JAVFBY010101117.1:0-19357 GCA_034781015.1 Tonicella lineata
GGGGGGTACACATGGAATTTTAAATATACAAGTTAGTGATCTTTACGTTCAAGACTTTTCAGTTTTCTGAAATTTATCACATATATAAATATTATAATTGTAGAGCAAAAACATTTTCCATGGTGGAGGCATGTACAATGTTCTTTCTTTTCATTTATTTATACATAACTTAATTAGAAATAATTGAAATATGGGTGCTCCGCCCATTTATAATTGAAAAACAAGATTCACATTCAATTTGGTTTTTAGGTTGTTTTTGAGATCAGTAATACATCCACGCCTGTTAGTCATATACAAATGTGGTCAATGAAGCACAACCAACATGTTCGAATGACCTCATACTTGACACGGTCACTTACTGATTGCAATTTTGTCCTAATTTAGATACTCTCCCTGCGGTATGTGTATAATGAAATATAGTATCATTAGGGAAAAAAAACATATTTGTTGACCATTACAAAATTGGAGAGGTCAGGCAATATACTCCTAAAAACGCTTAATAGCAAATGTTCCCCGAAGGCTACACTTTAGGCTTATACCAAAATATACATGAATACCTTGTAAAATTAGACGTGCTTTCACAAAAAAGACAGCTAATGATAAACTTTTGATAGATGTTGTCTAAGTGACCCAGACAATAAATGAAATTCCAGTTTTATATAACAGGTTGACGTTCGTGAAACACAGACACTAGATTATTAACTTCTGGTCTATCAGGTTTTTCGAGGGTGCTATTTCGTAATTGTTGTTGAGCAAACAGAACGATGACATGTTAACAATATATGTGACACTTTTCATATAAAATGGCTTAGTTGACACGATGTTGTTCATTATAAATAGATATTTTACGAGTCGTATGCACGTTATGAGCACTTGGAATATGACAATTAATATTTTGAGTGTTTATCAAAAAGCAGAATTCATGTCATGTTTTGAATAAACAATGAAACAGATGAAACGATAAAAAAAATTACAGTTCGATTTATCATGTTGACTGTACAGCCACACTCTCTGTAAATTTGAAAATCTCATACAAGCCTGTAAATTATAGGTTACAGAAAAACAAGTAATTTTAAACAGTGTATCACTTCAATTTCTGCAAAATCGGACACTCAAAATATGTGCTGAAGATTTTATCGACGTCCACAAAAAAAGATAATATATATATATTTCAATTGTGTATGAAATATTTTCCGTGAAAAGACACGTATAACAGTGAACACAATGGATTAGAAATGTGTCTTTTGAAGACGTTTTGGAAGACGTGGAAAATCTCAAATATTTGTTGCACGTCTATGTTAAGTAGGTTTTAAAACGTGTTTTATAACGCACAGTAAGCCACTAACAGCCGTCATCTACCAGCAAGAGCCTATATGTGACCCAAACCCAACGGCATAATTAAACCTTTTTCATTCGTCAAAATATAATACATTTTCCATTTTTTGCACATAGCATAACGAGTAACAAAACTTTCGGAAATGAAATTTAAAAAATTTAAATTATATTCTGTTTTCTTTTGTTATTTGTTTAAATATAGCAAGCAAGACTTACCGGCAACGTAGACGATGTTTGATATCAGAGCGGTTGTAAGGGAGTTGATATCGATATTTAACAAGTTAGCGACTGCAATATGAAACAATAGACATGTTATAAGAAAATATATGTAAATCAGATTAGTGTTGGTACTTGTGTACACGATTTTTATATTTATTTTTACACTGTGATAACATTTATATCTGAATATATCGATAAGATATCAGGAAATACTGTGAAATGTTTTTTAACAACCACATGACACAACTGGAATAAGGTTGGCCGGAATTGCAAATTACAACTCACATTACGACTTCCTTCTTATTAGCTTACCATAAGTAAAATTTATTGAAGATTATTTTCTTGTTTGGTCAAGGACATCTTTGTTTAACTTTGTGTGTCGTTCTTTGTGATTGAAGAGCGGAAAACCTGACGCACCACAATCTGTTAGATTGTATACTGTATTCACAAATAATGTGTTGAAACTGCTAACGCTAAATCCAAATTTTTTATGTCGTTAGATTATAACACAATTATCCCCCTTTTCATTTTCGTTACGGTTTGATGCCCCTTACTAATTGCCAGTTCATCTCTTGCCGAGATTAAAGCTTTTCGGGATGCGCATGCTTCACTTGCCGGGAACAATAGGCGGCTGTATGAAACAAATAGCCATGATAAAACTCCGCCATTTTGTTTTTACGAAATACCACTAAAGCTTTGCATTGTTTGCGAATTGATTCGAGATGTTATGCATGTTAGTAGGCGTGTTTTAATATTAGAATTAAGGATCAAAACATTACTATCATTTATTGATGAAACAAAAGCAAAAATTTAGGATTTTCTTAATCCTATCTTAACAAAATATTTTCGCTCTACTTCTCCTTTTCGGGTTTTTTTTTTTTTACTTTTTGCTCGAAATGTGGGACTCGTTTTTCAACCTGTTTTTTTTTCTCACCCCCTCAAGGTAGAGGCTAATTATACTATCATTAACCCACCTGAGTTAGTTTAGAATTCTTTTCAAACAAACAAACATGCCCAGGCATAGAGGAAAAAAACAAGCAAAACTTTAATTATCGTACAATTATTTAACTATTTAAAGAAGCTGCTGCTCGTAATCGTGTAATCTCAAACTAAATTTCGCTTTTTATTGTGTGGTATAATTATGATTGAAACCGATATAAATACAATTTTATCAAATCTAAAATGTCATTATGACATTCAAGATTTAAATAGCAATAAACATACATTTTTGATCTGATAACTCTTAAAAGTATGCCTAGCCACCCACGTAAATACCGTGTACAGAGTAAATAATCGTGTAAATGAGTACCTCTGCTTTGGTATATATAAATTCCACAGATTTGCATTAAACGCCGATAATACAATTAGTGTTCAAACTTGCTGATTTACCTCTTTAGTAAAGTGTATTTACGTTGCTTGGAGTGACCGTTTGCGATATTCTTAAGCAAGTTTTAATCTTTAGCAATATGTCAGAGAACGACTTGGACATGATCTGTCATCTCTGACAATGTGGCTTATATATTTGCTACCGGTACATCGTTCCAATCAACCGATAAATGGTTTTACAAAGCACAACATTACAACAGCATTACTGCAATGCTCAGATAGTCAAATTCAATATAAAGTTAAAGCAATGAAACGATATAAACATGCAGCGAAGGTGTTGTAATTGTTATTATGATTACGGTACTAGGTTAAAACAAATGTTCATAAGTACTATACTCACCAACACGAAGAGTAAATTCGTCGTCTATTTGTACACCATCAGTCTCTTCGTCCGGGAGAAATGTTAAGTTGGCCAAGTGGATTATTGAGGAGAGGAGTGTAAAAATCATGCTTATCTCCTAAAAGTAAAAAAAACAATCGTTAATCAGTCTGTTGGAAGACGATTAGAAAAAGCATGTTGTGGTTAGAATCGACAAACACAGAAATATATAATTATATACATGTATATGTTGTTTTCTTTTGGTGTGGGGTGGGGAGGGATCATGGGGGGGGGCAAAGTTTCTTCCAGTTAATGGATTTACAACTTTAAAATTTAATCGATTCATTCACTTTGATTTTAGTTTAGCAGTCACTTGCTTGATTTGGCTCCTAGGTTTTTTTTTGTCAAAACCCGCAATGTTATCCATTTAGTTTGGTCATTAAACTTCCCAATTTCAGCAAAAAATGACGCTCTAGGAAATGGAAATTCGTTTCGCATAGACTTATTAACAAGGTTTTAATTAATCGTATGAGTCTTACTTCATCAGCGAATCCAACATTCTTCATAATAACTTTCTGTTCAGCAAATTTCTCTCGGTAAATTTCGACATCTTCGGAAGTCCAGTGGGTTGAATGGTTGCCCTCGGAATCGACGAAAATTCTGTTGGAAAGAACAACAGAGAACGAAGACCAGTTATTTTTAGTTATCGTCAATGATGTTTTCACCTCACGCTTGTCGTGCATTAAGGAAACATAATTTATATTGTTGTCATTTTGGTGACTATATGGTCACAAATTTGTACTATCCATTTTGTTTGGCACATTGTAAATCTATCATGCTGTCTCCATTCATTAACTGCTTTTGTTTTACAGGAACAATCCAAACCATGCAGCTTATTGAATAAAAGTTCATTCAGATGTGCATTTATAATGATTTTATCTCATTGAAATTTAAAAGGTTTTGCTCTCTTCATGTGATATGTTGTAGATATTCAGTCAAGCATTCCAGCTTATAGCAGGCATAACTATTATTAATATTATTACTGAAATCATTCAAGTATTCTAATGTCAGATTGTGACTACCACTGATAAGTTTAACATAGTAAAGCATATTAACAACTCCGAATAAAGATAACGAATTCGTTATCTTTCTTCGAAGTTGTTGCTATGCTTTACTATTGGAACTTTCATACCTGTATTTTTGAGGCTCCTCGAGATAGTAATAGAGTAGTTCCTCTTCTGGCATTCCAGCAAAGAGGTAGTAAAAGATATGGAAATTCTTCTCTCCTGGTCCTCGATGAATAACGCGGGATTTCTCCAACAGGTAATCATAAATGTTAGCTGAAGTAAGAGGAATATCGAAATAAGCAAAGAGTATACCAAAACGGTAATAACATTTGACAGTATAAGTATTGAAATTTTGAAATTCTAGATTTTAAATGAAAATATCTAGCATACATTTTGTTCTATTAATTTTTAAAAAGTTTCATACTTCCAACCATATAAAGTTTAAGGTAAATTTCAGCTCAGGTTTAGTTTTTCTATTATTGATTGGGAACCTATGTTATACCTACCCCCAACAAGGTGGCCTTGATTTTCGGAAAGGAAAAGTTCAACATATTTGCCAAATCTGCTAGAATTTGTGTTCATCACAGTTCCTGCATTTCCGAAAGCTTCGAGAAGTGGGTTCACCTCTACTATGTTTTCATGTAAGTTGTCTGAGGAGGATGAAGACAGGTAGGCAAGATGTTTGATGACAGATTTGGTACATTCGGTCTTTCCCGCTCCGGACTCGCCGCTCACCAAAATACATTGGTTCCGTCCGGTTTTCTTTAGGTTTTTGAAAGCATGTTGAGCGGTCCAGTACACATGCGGAGTTCTGCACTGTGTGGGGTTTTTGGGAGAATATTTGGCATGATCCTGCATAAAAATAAAAAAATAAAATGTTTAAAAGTTAAGATTACGGAAAGGTATATGATGAAGAAAGGGAAAGCTTAACGGTGTTCATAAAGTTCATGTGAGATTTCTTGTAGAATAGTTATGTTTTGTCTTATGCTTATTAATTGCGTCGTCGAAATCATCTGTTATTAACAGGGTCATAGTTTGTAAGTTTTTTACGGAATCGAAAGCAAAAGTGAATTTAAATGATTGTGATGTTAAAAAGTAAAAAGGTGTTTTAAATTGTGGTTGTGTACAACAATGTATACACTTAAAATGTGGGAATGTGTGAAGCTTTAACTGTTTATATGTGTTATTAAGGCAAAATCAGCGATGCTTAAGATAAATTATAATTCTCATTACTCCCTGACACTATGAAGTCGAAATATACAAGGGCAAAAGTAATTAATAATATATAGTTACCACAACTCTAATTAATTTTGCCTTAATTAAACCCAGCAGCCATTAGTTAGATTTCACCAGTAAAAGGTAGAAAAAAATGGAACTAGTTTAAACCATGAAAGTAAGACCCAAGATTATATTAAAAAAGAAAGCTTACCGTCCATTAAATAACAAAATTGCTTTCTTACATTAACGTGTGAAACTTAAATGCTAGTAGAGAATATTAAAATTAGTTTGTGAAATATGAATTGCACAAAAAAAATCACATTGCTTGTTCAACATTAAATGTAAAATAAATGTAAAATGCCATTATTTTGTACGGTAATGTGTGAAAACAACAACTGTTTCATAGTTTGGAACATAGGTTCATATACCAAAAACAAAACGTTTCAATGTGTTCTGCATCATGGTTTGGATTACACGGGTTCATTTTTTTAATGTATAATTTGACGGAATTTCAACGTCCCTATTATTCTTCCTAGCTCGTGTAATTCAGCATAAAGGCCTCAAGAGTGCCCATGCATATGTACACAGGTACATTTACACCAATAAATGTAATCAAACGTATACAGCAAAACATTGAGTAACGCACACGCTACTTCCTATGAAAAATGCACACACCTTCGGAATGTTTGCTCTTCTATGTGTTAAAGACATACGTCGTTTAGGTTTTTCAGCCGGCGGGTAAAAGATCTAAAAATATATCATTTGGAATTGCGTGCATGGGCTGGTCTAGGCCACGCCGCTCTCTCAGGCGATTTAGATGAAGGATAATTAGTCATCGTCCTATTTTTTCTCTGTCTCTCTTTTCAACATCTAACTTCTTCTCTTTTACAGCCGAAAACGGACTATATCTAAACTATGGTTTCATTTCCACATATATAATTTTCTTCACCTGTTTTTAAATATTGATCATTACTATTATTTAGTTCGGCGAAAATCGAGAAAGATATACAAACATTAGGCTTCTAGACGTGAAATGAATATAACAGGTATTTGCATCGAAGCGATGGTGCGTATCACATAATTCGATGACCTTTCCTAATCGTGTTTTTATAAACTTTTTTTTTCTTCAAATTATCTATGTAAAAAAAAACTTAAATAGTTTTATTTAGAAGAATGACTCACGCTAGTTGGGTTGGTTCTTGATTTAGCTGTTTTAATTAAATGATTCCATCGATACTATTTTTGAAAATATCATATCGTTTATTGAACGGCTCACTGGATGACATCGTGGCATCTTCCAAAAATATCAGAATTTAAAAAAAATACAAGTTTTTAGAAATAACCCAGTTTTAAACCCATAAATAAAATAGTAATGCTAAATTATATTAACAGAGAGATGTGTTGAATATAAAAGATTCAGTTTAGTTATATACCATTACATAATGACACATAAATACCGGTTTTAACACAGATTAATTATCTCCTTTTCTTCTACATTCTGAAAGACAAGTTTTTCAAAATATTTTAACAGAATTCTATTAAATAGATGTATCCCCCGGCACGACATTAACATATTTTGCTAGCTTTAAATGAATCACAGAATAGACCTAAGTCACAACCCCGAAGAAGGATAGCAAGATAACTTTTAGATTCTATATATTTCGGCTTTATTAAACCATCTTCAGTAGTGAAGAGACTGATAAAATGTGCATAGTTTAATACCAAACATTTAATACACGTTTTGTTATGATGGTTTGGTATATAAATATAAAAAGTCAATATATTCACTACTATTAGTGCTGAATAATGATCAGTAAACTATGTTTCAAAATAAAATCCTACTGCTGCGTTTTCCTTTCGCTCTTATTTTGCAAACTACACAAACGAATATAACGTTTTTTGTCAATTTGAGACAATTGGAAACGGCGCTAAATTCTTTAAAGCTAAATTTTAAAATATGTCAATTTCGCGGATATGAGCGAGCAATGAGTTGAATACTTCTAGTTAATACTTTGTCATTATTTCACTTGTATACTTATACCTATTTGTGAATTGTTTACTTAGTTCTACGTATGATTTGTGCATTCATATTTTGTATAAATGTAAAGAAAGGACGACAATGCATGCCTTTGTCAGGGTCGAACCAGGACCAAAGCTTACTATGCAGTGCTAATCAAATTATCTCCTATAATGTCTGAAATTTAATTGGAAACCAGATTTTTTAGTTTTTTTAGGGACAGGCACAATTCTGACTCTAAATCTTTGGAAGGACCTCATCGAATAATCGCCCTCATCTCGTCGCCTCAAAGGCAATCCGATAACTCACCTCGGTATCAACAACATCCAGTCCTACGCCATTTCCAGGATTTAGAGAGAGTAAAATATCGCCAATAAAAGTCTGCAAATGAAACAAAATGAGATTTAAAAGATTTCCAAAATGCGTGTTCCCTCTCTATTGTTAGTCATTCACAGTTGTTTAACTCTGCATTCTTTATTATATGTTGTTTACAAAAACGTAACGTTGCAATTCGATACTGACCAAGGAACTGGGATAAAGAAATCAATGTAAGTTGCGAAACTGGGTTATCATCCAATTTTTGAAAATGATTCACACTATAAGCTTGATTGGTTAGTGTTCAACGGTGTGCTCCGGGGTATTTCACCTATATGACGGCGTGCCAGCCAAAGGGGTGGAGAAAACCACCCCTGACGTCACCGGCAGCTTCTAAAACAGGACCAGACAAGGACAGGACATCACAACAAATCGGCTTCCTGATGCCCCCTTAGCACTGAGAGCACCAGGAAGCACCCTCCCGCCAACCACCCACAACGGACATTAACAACATCTTGATAAATTGTTAGCTGAGAACTACACTAGTAATTTTAAAGTACTTTCCCTGTGCTCTAGAAGTAAAGAGAAAGTATTAAATATATATCTGAAGAAATCGTCTAAAACGCTAAGATTGGCTTATAGTTTTGGTGTGTGGGGGGGAGGGGGGTGTTAAAACTATGACATTATTTGCTTGCTTTGTGGTACAGTTTTAAAATGCATTTTACTTATACAAGGCTTAACATTGACAAGTACGTCCTTCATAGTACTATCTCTAACAGTTTAGGTTACAGGCTCTATTTAGCGTTCTCCTTTCACCTGTAGTTGATGTGTGATTACTGCAGTATAATTAAAACCGTTTCCGCCAATCACATGTAAAGCGATATGCATGCACACTTTAACTAATTTCATTGACTTGTGCATATCTATAAAACATCCATCAGTGAGACACATAATAGCGTAATTAATAACCAGAGGTATGCCCCATTACATCGATATGTAAAAAAATCCCGCTAGACTGGTTAGGGTTGCAGGAACAAGGCACATATCACAGCGATTAGCCAAACCTAGGATGGCTTATGTAAGGATAACACTTTTGCATATTTATCAATTACATTGCTACTTAAGCGAACGATTGCATCTTCTCTCCTTTGGCAGAATAATTAAGTTTCAATTGATATTATCATCGAAATAAGAATGTCTTCTTCCTGTCTCTTACAGGTGAAGAACGCTAACTATAAATTACACCTCAAAAGAATAGATAAAAGTTGGTTCAACATGATGTCGACGTCTAAGTAAAGTTTTTTTTTTATACTTTTATATAGTGATGATCCCGTTTTATATGAAATCCGATTTTTGACAACAGATCAAAATGTTTAAGCTTCACAGATGCATGTAGGAAAGGTGATAACAGAATTGAAAGAGGGAATTAATTTTTTTGTCCATGTGGTTGTACTGAACATCCTCTGTTTTGTTTTGTTTTTTTAAAACTGATTTATCTTTTAATGGCGCAATATTCCTCAAAATTGCCAAATTGAGACCGATAAACATATTATGGTACTTTAAGCACTTTCACGACCGAGTATTTAACTAGTACGTTTAAGTCTACAATGTACAACAACTACAAAGGGGCAATGGTAATAAAATGAACATACGTAGTAGCATCCTTTCTCAAAGCGGGCCTTGAGTTCTTGCAGAATCCTGTCGCCATCGAGTACATCCAAATTTGTTAAGTCGTCGGCAGCTCCAGGGACGGTGAGCCCGATCTCCTTTGGGTCCCCATCTCCGTCTATTGTGTCATATATCTGCATTATCCACACCGGTCTGCTCGGCCCTTAACTGGGAACACAGAACAACAGAAATCAGACAACATTACTCCAATTATTCGATACCGGACTAGTGCCTAAAGAATAGTGTTTGGACGAGTATTAGACGAATCATACTAAATTAGAAATTATTGTTAATTTGTTAAATAATCACACAACATTTCGTGAACTAAGGAAAAAGGAGCATGCGTCGGAAAGATATTTAAAGACCATTAGTGAGTATGGAAAACAACTGCCACTTTACAGTAAAGTATGACAGGCAGTACCAGCATTAACGTGGCCGCGACCTGTTTATTACCAACTCATTCACCCATTCAGCTTGACCTTCTCGGAATTCTTCTCAGGAGAAGTTTGAAACAATCCGGATAATGATGAACAGTTATCCGTTTAGGTAAAACGTTTTTGATATTGGTAAATCCTCATTCGTATTAGAATGTTGAAACAAGACAGAGAATGTGATACTGAAATATGTAACATAACATACAAAAATACACTGTCATCATCGCGACAAATCAGCCAGTCTTAACCAATGGCGGACTTAATGACCAACAGGAAAGTATTCCATTCGTTGCATGAACAATTTAAGCATACATACTCAAGGGTGAAAGGATATCTTACTGTGAATTTAAGGACATTTGACCGCCATCGTCTATTCACGAAGAGTCTTAAAACACGTTTTGCCACAAGTTCATTCAGGTGTAAAATCTACCCGACGTTTTAAAGCCATGGTCGATACAGTCACTGACAGATTTCTTATTATAGCTCAGTAACGAAATTAAACTTTTTGCAAATTATCCAATTTTTTTTAGCTGATGAGTGTATCCCCCAGATATATCTAGTAGACGTCACTAAAGGAACACTGATTTACAGATAAAGTAAAAATAAAATCGCCAAAGAACGATATGCAGTTTATTTTCTCATTTTCATCACATTTCGAGATCTACACGGTTAAATGTAGCAGAAGAATGAAGTGCTAATGCGTTTGTTCAAACTATTAGATAACGTATAGATATTATCGGTATACATTGTAAGGGCGTGTAATTCAGTTGAACAAATCTCGTTTCGGTGTAGACTGTAGGCTACTTATTTACAGAATCGCTATTAAACCAGTATACAGTGTTCGCCAGGAATACATAAATGCAAACTCCCTACACAAATGACACAACCCAAGGCGAGTCAAACAATGTATTTTTTCCTGTGTTTGTCAGTCAATAAATAATATCAGATGAGAGCGGTTTGTAAGTGTCCTTCTACCACCGTTTTTTTATGTGAACGACACACAAATAATAAGTTAGCTCTTTTCATTTGAGAACAAATGAGACAAAAGTTAATTAGGCTTACGGCCGTCAGACGACATCGCTATGACAGTTTATCCGTGACTTTATATTTTATTATGCAGCGTTGGTATAGCACAAGGTTACCTTCTTGAATGTCTGTTAAACACGGAATTTATATGAATGCATGTCGGTCGGAAAATATTTCTATGTTTTATATGTATTTATTTAATATCCATCACACAGCAGATTATGACATTTAAAAGCATCGTGTTTGTAAAAGAAAGTATATATATAATTTATATCATATATATATATATTTTAATAAATGCAGAGAAAGAAAATGTGACACCGGGGATCGAGCCCGAGACCTTTGGCTTACAGGGCCAACACTCTACCGACTGAGCTATATATAAGTAAGGCCCTGTACGCCAAAGGTCTCGGGTTCGAGGCATGTCACATTTTCTTTCTCTGCATTTATAAAAATATATATAAGTAAGCTTTTTACTTATAAAGTTTCTTGTTCTATATTGTCTACATCAATTCTACTTTTGTATTTTAATCTGATTATCACGCCTATTCCATGGGCTTTTGTGTACCAGTGTAATATAGATGATGACACCATGGGCACATTACTCTGTACTTTACTCTGTACTTATTAGTTTACTGGATTATCAATTGAGCAGAAGTTAACTCTTCTAATGCTGTATTATAGGTTATCAACCATAGTCAGTTCTGTATATTGTCAACAACTAAATATATATAAATATAAAATAATTGTTGACTTCTCCAGTTGTAACTCAAACTTATAGTCCATTGAAAACTTGATGAACATGATGATTTGTCATTGTTGACTACCCTGTGCCAGTGCGATTCACTTTCTCAAATATATAGGTAAGCGTTTAATTATAAGCCATGGACATTTCTAATTCCGATACTTAAATAATGAAAAACTCTTAGTTCAAGATTTATGAGGTATTGTAAAACACTTGTATTAAAGTTCTGCCCAAGGGATATCAACCTTCAAAGGGTTCATTGAACAATAAAACTGTTATCCAGGGTCATCTGGATGAAATATTGACTTTTTAACCTAAAATGGAGGAATTTAGATTAGATTAGATTACCTTGGTGACACATACTTATGACGGATCAAAATATATACACCATTGGTTCAATACTATTTGGTTACATAAACAGTGCTTATCGGTGTTCAGTATGTCTGTCTGTGTGTATTCCTCAAGTCTCGTGGCGGAAAACAAATGTTTTCAAATTTATAATTAAACAAAAAGAAAATAATGCAATTAGTTTTTGATAGGGATCTTTTCACTTCTCTTCACGTAAGCTATTTTAATATATTTTCGTACTTTGCCACCCACAGTTGTCAGCACATATCAATTACATCTCCCCAGCCCAGAGTCCGCGGTTTAAGCTCGTTTAACAAACTCCCTTTTTACCGTAGGCTATCGATGTCATATTTATTAATACACCCAATATTAGACGATGGGCTTTTCGACATTTCATCTGAGGTCTGCCGTAGGCGTGTAGAGAAGTGCTTAACAAGTTAAATTGTAGACTAATAGATATTGCTGTGATTTCATTGGTTGTTAAGATCGTAACCTAATCTGGTTCACTACTCGCCTTATACCTCAGGCTTACAGAGGGTGGGTACATACAGAGGGTGCATTTGCAAAAAAGTTTATTACTTAGCCAGTTTTTCCTTGCATGAGATTGGCTCGAGGGTTTCCGCCCTAAACTCTGACGAATTAACACCGTTCAGTCGGGACACTTTGTCTAAGTATGTGTGTCATTAGGGAGAGTTGTCTGCCTGCTGTAAGGAGTAATTATTATGTATAATAACTGCAATTATACTCGTAACCAGAATGTCGCTTTGTATTTATTACATTTTGCTTGATTAAATTTCATAAATATTTTTTTTCTCAGTAATTTGACTACATAATTGTTTTATTTTAATTTAAAACATATTTGTCTTTTATGGATATATAATTTGCTTGTTTTATTTTTTGTTTATTTGTGAAGGTTTTATTGTGTGTTTTTTCTCCAATAAGTGTTTTTGATATAGTTGTTTATGAGCCAAAAACACGTCCCCTGCAGGGAAACAAGAAATAAGACAGAGAAAAGATTAATTTATATTCTTTATCATTGCAAATGGGTAAATGTTCGTAAGGATCGTATGTAAGCAGTTAATTCCTTAAACTTCGGAAAGGCTCGTGACTAAAGCCATAACAGGCTGATATCTTGTCTCCGCCACGCGCTGGATTATGCCTCCGCCGCATCCCAACAAACAAAGTCACACAGGGATGCAATATACAAGTGTGTTTACTATCACATATTGGTCTGGCATGCTGTCATATATATGAGTGAAATAAATGTAAACATCAGTAAATATGACAAGAAACTTCAAACAAACCTATTGTTAATAGATATTTAGGGGGAATTCAGGTACGAATCCAATACAAGTATGAGCGATAGAAAAGTAAACACCTTCACGCAACTTAAAGAGAAGAATTTAAAGTAGAGAAGTAATTTCGCTTGTTTTAAAAAGTATCCATTGAGAAACAAGGCATTAATTCTGCATGGCCTTGTTGTTCCAGGGTATAAGGCCATAAATATACGTGGACTTATTATGTAAATACTGTCAAAAGAATATCCACTATATGAATTACTAATAAAAATTGGTGTGCATAATATCTTTAAGCTGTTTACCGTCGCTATCCTTAAACATAGTTTTTGTTGTATGTTCATATTTTATATAACATGTTTATACTGGCTAGAATGTACCAGTCGACTAACTATTTTAACGGCGATGTCAAGAGGACATATACCTCTTACCAAAAGTCTATAACTAATTGCTTGCTCCTGGCAAGCCTACAATCCGCGGACTGGTTGCGGACTGTACGCCTTGTTCCCAATCGAGTCTCTTGTCTGCTACGTCACATTATACATGTACGTTATATCATAAGTTACATAATGTCCCTATTGTTCGTCGCGATTGCTTCTGTTCAGGTATTACCTTCTTCCTCCAACTGTAGTGAGTGACAACAGGTGAATACACCGGTTAGACACCTCTAGCCAATATATACACTTGTCTAACAGTGTATTCACCGGTTAAAGAATTACATATACCTATGGTATCAATCTCGGCATCTTTATATTTAACACAAATTCTACACATTAAAACTGGTTCACGATTCGATTATATACTATTCAGGAGACCAGATGTCTTAAGTGAGAGCCCTAGCATTTTCTACACTCAACATGAAAAAGAAAACCGTTTTGACCATACTTACATTAGTGTGATCTTCATTTTACATGACACCAATTTTAAACTGCTCAAATTTGAACAGCGACATTTTAAAGTAAACACTGTCCGTGCAGATTAAGTTTTATAATACAATTAGTGTGTTCTTTCAAGCTTTGCATAATATTATCTAAATCGGGTTATACGCAAAAAGAAGCACTCGAACAATATGGTCCTTATGTAAGTGGGTTAGAACCCTCGCTATCTGCGTTTTGGAATGGGTAGAGACGGTTGGACTTGGTCATATGACAATAATACTGAAGTCTTAAGTCTGAAACACCTCAAGTTCATGTTCTAACCATTACTTATTATTATGTTATAATATTTAAGCACACATGTGCCTGTTTATAGAATCCCTCAGTTTATATCTGAATCATATTCATAAAAAAAAGTGCTAGAATCCAACTAAAAGAACAGGAGTTTCAATATCTACCAACTTTCTGCTTACAGTGACTTGATGAAAAATCCCACCCTGTAGATTGAGTGTTGGGGATTATATTACACCTCGTCTTTACTGCTTATTTATTCTACTTATTAATGGCACGGTTTTATAAAGAGGCTATAATAACATGGACAGTTCCTGGCGTCTGACTGTGTATGGACAGTGTCCATCGTTACATCAACTGTGTCTCGTTGACTGAATTGTGCCCAATTGTATGCTTAATGAAATATATAGACACGATTTAAGTTTTTCAAAAAAAATGTTCTTTTCGAGGCTTCCAAATATATGATTGCATTTTATTCAACTACCCAATCTAATATATGCCACTGGACTTTTGCTAGTGAAAAAGCGGATTTTGCTATCTTACACTGGATTTATGTTCCTGGAGCAATGACTTCTGGTGTGGTGCATTGGATCTGTGTAACATAGTTAACCTTAAAGGATATCGGCAACCTGGATTGAAGTAGCTCATCTTTTAGATTGAGTTCTACGTACTGATATCCTGATATTTTCAACTGGAATTATACTATTACACCAGTGGATTCGGATGTCTTAAAAGAATATTCTGCTTCACTAGAAATACGATTTTGATATCTACCAAGAAATTTTTGTTACCACAAAATACAATTCAGTTATTTGACCCCGGTTTTCGTAAAAACTATTTAACATGTATTTTGTCATGTTAGATTTTGTAGAAAGTATTTTACATATTTCTTTTTTTTTTGTATGTATTTCGAAGATGTTTCAATAACATTATCGGCATGAACAGTTGATTCAATGAAGATAATAGAACTGCCGTTTAGAATAGTCAACTACAAGTAATATTTAATATTGGAGCGACCATAAAGTTAGAGAAATCGCGCCAGGGAAATTTTTCCTCAAATACAAGTTAATTTTACATACATTATTTTTATTTGTGGGTGTATACATTCCATGTTGTGTACACTTGAATGTTTGTTATCAAGAAATGTATGTTTGTTTGTTAAGAATAAAGGCAGACAATATCGAGATAATAATGTACATACATTGACATACTATCACAATGGCGAGATGAAATGATAACGCAAAAGCAAAGATAACAAAGTTCTGTGTTATTTCATACTTGTATACTTGCCCCTGTACATTGTGACTAAAATCCTATTTTTTAACGGTTAGGTATGCGCATCTTTTGTGTACGCATTGATTAATTTTCTTTCATAGGTATCTCGTAAAAGAAATCTGACAAAGTTGAAAGAAGCTTTCATATCATTCACTACACTTATTAACGATAATAACTTTTCAGTGAACAGACAGAAATGATTTTTTTATTGTTAAATATATATTTTGCGTGAGAAAATAATAATACCTCAAGGATGTGCGATAAAGCAAAGCAAAAAACAAACAAAAAGAGAATTGATCGATAATATATGTCGATAAAGCAATATATTTTAAGCAATAAAACAACATTGGTCAGAGAGGAATTATGTTTTAGGAATCAAATCAAAACAACATGTTTGACGATAAAGACATTATAAATCGGCGGAATTAATCAAGATCAATGGAATACTAATTACATATACCTTGTTATATATTTATATTATTTATGCATATTTGATGACAATAAAGTATGGTCAGTTCTATATTTCTTCAATAACTACATATAAGTGGTTGTTGTCTTCGCGGGATGTAACTCACCAACGATAACTCGCGCATTGAAAACATGTCTCTCAGAGTTAATCTAGAATATGATGATTCGCCGGCTTTTGGTTAATCGACTTCACTGTGCCAGTGCGATTTAAAATAAATTAAAATAAATATCGTTACCTTAAAATAACGAAGGTGTTAAAATTTTGCATTTCCTAAAGAGTGAAAAGGTTACCAGTATAGGCATAACAAAATTAAGGGTGTGTGGGTGGGATTTCTCACAAAGAAAATGAAAATGAAAGAGAACTAATGAAATATGATAGAAATTCCTAGCCAGATGAGATAGGAATGATGTGCGGATCGTAACGATGGTAGTGAACCCGCGGACATCATCAATCCGGTCATGTGGAAACCCACAGCACCGGTGACCTAAACTGTCTAGGCGATAGAAAAGAAACAAGGGAGGTAACTCATAATTCATAAACCCAATGATCTTTTAACTGTTTATATGCTATGACTGTGGACAATTGAACTCTAGACAAGGAATCATTTTCATTCCAGTTCATAGTTGCAGGAAATCTCCGTTAATTGTTTGTGTTGGTTTTATTCCACAATATTATTCATGTTCTTGATACATTAGAGTGCCTTAATGGTGTGTCCCAACAGTCAGGAATCATATCCCTCTTTCGAGCTGATCAATCACACCATCATCAACAAAGGCAATTTCAATAACGCTGGCCATTTTGAACAAGTTCTACAATCAAACTTATTGATAAATCTTTATTAAGATTCCACTCTTTCTTCTGATTCCAGATCTTTGGACCATTATGACAGTCTTCAGACCATTGGGACCGTCTGCAGACCATTGGAAGACTCCCATCTTCTCCCATCTTCAGACCATTGGAACTGTCTTCAGACCATTGGGACAGTCTACAGACCATTGGGACAGCCTGCAGACCATTGGGACAGTCTTCAGACCATTTGGACAGTCTTCAGACCATTGGGACAGTCTTCAGACCATTGGGACAATCTGTAGGCCATTGGGACAGCCTGCTGCATATCAAAGGAGATAAAGACCAGTTATATTGACCGTCAAGTTACCACACAAGAACGATCCTCCAGAATCAACCGTATAAGGTTAATTGCGAACGGCTTCGGTGGTTCTCATAGTGACCATTGTAGATGTCTATGAGGGTATTTTGGAGGCGCTCAAATGACTATTCATAAACAAATACTACTGCTGAACGTGTATTTGTTTCTTGTACATGTAGGTGTGTACTATCCAAACAGAATCAAAATTTATAAGACCAATAAAGACACAATTGTAGCCTAATCGGAACAATGAGAGATCTTTAAAACAAATAATCAGTATTTAATTATAATTCAAAAGACGTGATTAATGTTCAATTTAACTATTTTCATTATTATGTTAACGCGTTTCAGTTTTTATTGTATCGTATTAAGTTTGTATATATAGGCACATATATAGGCACCAGTATGAATATTTTGTTATACAAGACATATGAATTGTATACGACGAGAAACAAAACAAAACATGCAGGCGCTGCTTCCAACAGAGTAAGTTCTGCAGGTTCTGTGCGCCTGTTTTAAATTGCTCAATATAAATGTATATTATTTGTCACGATAGTTTTGCTGAAATAATTTATTTCTAAATATAAAACTAACTCATTAAGGAACAGTAAAACATTAGACCTATGTGTTAAATTAGTTTGAAGAAATTTGCTCTTGTGTATACGTCGATATTTGCTTTCTCTATTTACCATAAATGGTGTGATACTCAATTTCGAGTGAATCTTACTTTTTTACGTACTCTTCTTCATCTCATACGGCTCAATTCTGTTATTCACATCAAATTGTTTTTATGTTCATTAAATTTTGAAACATGACCTACCTGACAACATCGTCTTAAAAAAAAAAAATCTATTTCCGGCTTTTTTTTGGAGAAAGTCCTGTCAAGTTGCGGTTTCACAATTATAATTTATTATTTCAACTCATGCAGTAAATCAAGGTGTTTAATTTCATTTTTGTAACTAATAGATTAAAAAATGTTGCGAAAACCGGATAGGTAGGGTGTCAAAGTGCCTATGGCACGTCTAATTGAATGTACAGTTATTTAAAAATTAATATCTCGTTACAACAATAGATTAAATTTTACCATACAGAAAATGACCCGAAAAAAAAAACCAGAAATGTCTAAGTTTAGAATCGTATATTTTTAAACACCAATTTTGCATTCGTTATATAGTTGGTTTATTTGTCATCCTGATGAGACCAGTTGGCTTTTTACCAAACCGTCGTGTCAAAAAGGTTGGGCTTTTTCACATTCGAGAGAGGCAAATGACAGAGATGCAGATGGATGGCGTATAACTCGTCCCTGATAAAAACTGGTTCAGGTCCTACTGTGGGCGTTCAGCTGATGTATGCTCATCCATCAGCTGCCGAAAAGTGTATATCGGTGACAGAATAGACAGCATTCAAAATAAATGTATTTTGTAGATGTCTATTGGAACCACGATAGACATTAGCAGGCCATTATCTCAACATGCATGCATTTATAACTGACATGGGAGATACATCTTAGACGCTAGAGATAATGTTTATAAAGCATGGTCATTTATCAGACAAGGAGCAATATTATGTGAATAATAAAATTTATTTTACATAATGTTTTAAATTGATTGAGAGAGCTTCGCGTTATGGTGGGGAGGGTGGTGACAATGTTAATGTTAAGAGATAGCAGTATAACTAATAGTCGCCGCAGGTCTCTGAATAACTTTCCTACTTGTTACATGATACATTTGGTCTTGTACAAGCTATGTATTCATAAATATTTTAAGGCAAGCCAAAGGTCTCGGGTTCGATCCCCGGTGTAGGCATGGTACATTTTCTTTCTCTGCATTTATAAAAATATATATACATATTTTATATGTTTTTTTTAGTTTTTGTTTTGTTTTTTTTTTTTTTTTGTTGTTTTTTTTT
>JAVFBY010101118.1:0-11825 GCA_034781015.1 Tonicella lineata
ACATGTGCATTAACTCCGGTGATGCAATTCGGCGACTATAGTCCCCGGCGACAGCGAAAGAGTTAAGAACGATAGATTTGACATTTATAAAACAAGTGCTCATCAGAGTTAACACATGATGCCCAGATAGAAAACCAGTAGGTTGATTAAGTTAAATTAACAAAAAACTAGGGCAAATCTTGTGACATTTGATAAAGTTTGCAACGAAAATGATCTTTTTGTATTTAATTATTTAAAGATTCAATTAGTGGTCTTAAGTTACAAGTGTAGAGAACATCAATAAAATATATCTAGCTGGTTTTTTTTCTATGTAATAAATTTACACACAGACAGAGTAAGGTAGATTTCGCGCATTGCTAGAAATGGAAAGCATCAATAGATTACTCGGCTAAAGTCTACATGTTTGACCAGAGAAAAATGGCCTAAAATCAAAAAGTCAACCAATTAATTTTCTACAACTTTGAACAGTGGCATACATGTATATTCACTGAAAATTCACATTAAAATTTGTCATTGATTCCAGCAACACAGCTTCTGTTTTGATTTGATGATTTACAAATTAGACTAGAGTATATGCCATGGAAACCATATAGAATTCTGTAATTAGTTTAACTATATATTGTCAAAAAAATTCAGTAAACTACATGAGTACATGTATATATATTTTTTTAATATAAATTTTTTGGGCCCTCCAAAATTTAGTCCTAAATAAGCATTAGCAGGTTGGCCAATCGCTTACCGAATAAAAAAATATTGGTATGGCCTTCTCATAAATGCGTACGTGTTACATAGAACTTGTTCTTGTCAACAGTTTGTTAAAACTGCTGTACGGCTGATGCAGTCTCTGCATGTTATAAAGATTAGAAGAGTCAATAAAATGTATAAACATAAAAACCAAGATCTGAGGGTGTATTAATTTTAACTTTTTTTTTCTTTGGGCAGTGCAAAACACGGGGTTGACCCCATAGCGTTTGACCAACTCGTCTTCACACGTTTAAGTTAAGCTTGGCTGGGAATATATGAAGCAATCATTACTTTACTGCTCTATAATTTACCACTAGTCTGTTGTTAGAATGAGTAGCAGAAGACTGAAGACATTTATTATTCATATTACACATGGAGATATTAACTTGTCCCAGACATTTATACAATAGGCGTATAAATCATTACATCTGGGAAATATTACGACCATTATAAGTGATGATATCAAACAGTATCAGACAAGATCATTAGATGATCAGGAATAAACACAAGCCCATCATTAACAGTCAGCTGAGAAATTGAGGGGAAATTGTTTATTATAACCACCCCGCCTAACTTGTTACAATCGTCTGCAGCTTGTGCCAAAAATATGGTTGAGACAAGATTCCAACAGGTAAAGCACCTAATGGTTGTTCAATACATAATAAATTCTTATAAATATACTTTTATAAATGCAGAGAAAGAAAATTTAACATGATAGAACCAGGGGTCATTTGCTAACAGGGCTTAGATTACACTCTACCGACTGAGCTACAGAGGATGTTGATAGAGCGGTCCCAAAATTCCCCCAAAGTAAAATGCTGTATTTCTTTCTCTACATCACATATAGGCGCAATGGATGGTAGAAAATTGTCTCTTGCTCAAAATCTTCACTTACGTACAAGTATGTCGGCCTTTTAGAACATGACTCCCCTAATATATAGATACTTTGTAGAATCTGGAGTGTTGTCTAGAAATGTGTTAAGATTAAGGAAATCCTGCCAAAGGAATCTAATGGGCTGTAAGATTCTCTTTGTGACGGGATAATATGAGGAATTATGTCAGCACTGTCTGCAACTGCTGATTCCATACATCAACAATTGGGGCATGTGGTTGGTTAGAGCTTACCGTGCCCTGGTCCTCTTTGAGCTAAGGTGCATCAGGAAACCAATTAAATGTGGCATTCAACGTGACAGTATATTCCAGATTTATAAGTTGATTGATTGGGGTTTAACGCCGTACTTCGGGGTATTTCACCTATATGGTGTGCCAGCCCCATGGGTGGAGAAAACCCCCGTTCATGTCACTGGCAACATGAGAGATAGGAGACAGAAAAAAATAAACAAAAAGTAGTAAAAAAACGAAACCACAAAAGAATCTACTTCCTGATGCCCCTTAACTCCCGAGAGCATCAGAAAGCTCCCAACCAACCGCTTCCAGATACATGTAAGTTAAAAAAAATAAAAAACGTTTTCAATATGACAGCTAGCACGGCTGATGGACAATACAACTTATGTTTCAAAACATATTTTCAAACTTTATATTTGAGTTCTATAAATTCTGAAAACATCTCTCCGTCCCTTAAATGATAGTATTTCTATAAATACATTATGCTGTACGCTATTAACTTTAATTGAGTAAAAATCAAAAATGCTATTTATATATATATTGTCTATATATTTTAATAAAGGCAGAGAAAGAAAATGTGACATGCCTGCACCGGGGATCGAACCCGAATTTTCTCGTTATATTGTCTATATGTACGTGTACTCCCCCAGACAATTGACCATGCTTGATTGTTGGTCTGTGTTTGTTTACGCTTCATCAACAGTATCAAAGTCTCTCTCAAGAAAACTTGTTAATACAAATATTGGAACTGCCTGATCTTTTACGCTTCTTGAACATCAAAGATCTTGCATTTTCTACTGTGTTGTATTCTAAAATAGAAGATTCCAGGGAAATCCATTTCTGCTGGACCCAAACCAGAGCCATTAATTAACATTGGAGGCCGAAAAGCAGATATATACGTGTATATGCATGTCACATTTTCCTTCTCTGCATTTATAAAAATATATAAATTAATAATATATCAAATACATAAATTTATATATTTATGTGAAATGAAATTTTTTATTAAATTTAACAACGAAAATTAACTTGTGACCCTAAATTACCCTGGCCACAATGATATGGTAGGGTATTGAAATGATGTCTGTTAGTGTGTCTGTGTGTTTGTTTGACTGTAACCAGGATAACTTGAAATAACCCTGACACAATTATTATCCAAATTGGTCATAATACCCCTCAAAGACCATAAATTCAAAGTTAACTGTACTTTAGGGTTTTCCCAAATCAGAGACGTTTTAAATAACTGATGGTGTATTGCATTAATGAAGATTTTGTGCCTTTAAAATACATAATCTGGGCTTAATGTTAACAAAATCTTACACACACCACTATTGCAATAGTATCACAATAGTCACCTGTGTATTGCAATAGTATTGCAATATTTTGTGGAATATCGCAATAGTGAAATAAGAGGCAATAGTCAGCCCTTATAAATAAAGGCCACAAAAGCTGATGTGGACAATTAAAGGGCACAGAAGTGGACAATTAAAGGGCACAGAAGTGGACAATTAAAGGGCACAGAAGTGGATAATTAAAGGGCACAGAAGGGGACCGTGGATAAATACAGGCCACAGAAGGGGACCCCAGGGCCCGGTTGCTCAAAACCAAGATTAGCGCTAATAGCAGATTAAATCACTAATCTAGGATTAGACTCTATAGAGATAGGTCTTCAACACGGCATGACGTCATCTAATCCAGGATTAAATTTAATAGTGCTTTGAGCAACTGGCCCCAGGACAATTATAGGTCACTGAAGTAAACCTCTGGACTGGGTTGTTAAAAAAAAAAGACAACCTAGGGTTAAATGTGTAACGTCACAAAGAAACTACGTTGTGACGTGACATCAAACATCAATGGTTTAAAGTTAACCCAGCTTTGAACAACCGGATCCTGGAAGATTAGAGGACATCACAGAAGCAGATCCCTGGACAATTAGAGGGCGTAGAAGCGGATGTTTGACGGGTAAGAAGACGACATGAATAACATAGTTATTCCAGGGATTCATACATGTCCGTTTTACAAACTGACATTCAGTTCGTAAAAATCTGTTAAAATCTCAATTTAACAGCTGGAAACTTCATATTATCAGTTTGAAAAAAAATTGATGTCAAAGACAAAATTAAATATACTTAATATGAATGAGATAAACTGAATTTGCTTGCCGTGTTGAAATCATATTTCAGTCTAGAACACATTTTTGTTGTTGTAAATAATCAATTTGGGCACAAAAACTAACATCTCCAAACATCTGATAACGTGCATTTTTTAAGGATTTTATAAAAAAAACGAGTGTTTATAAAGACTTGTTTTGAGTACATTACCAAACTCTGAAGATGGTATCAAATTGTTCTCTGTTGTAACTTCAAATTCGTTATGAGAAAAACCAATCAAAGGTCAGGTGATCGAAGCTGCTGCATTTTCGCTGTGAGGTCAGCATGAGTGTGAGCCAATCAAAACCCTGCATTTACAGTAGACGGGAATTTCAATTTAAGTGAGTAGACAATTGACAAGGCACTTTTTAACTTTTTTTTTTTTTACATTTAATGATGAATATCATATCATCAAGGTAATCGGCTTTATTTAATTGTTTTGAAAAAAATATACAGTTCATAATGTAAATGAGAAGACAAACCATTTTAAGCTTTTGTAATTTTGTTTAATTAAAGAATCTTCAATAATTATTGAGAGGAAAACAAATATACTTTTCAGACAGGATTAATTTAATATTGAAAATAAAATCATATTTGGTTTGTAAAAAATATTAAACTCAATTTGGTCTCTTTTGCGGTCAATTTAACTGAAAAATAAACTTAATTTTTGAGTTTCAGTTTATAAAATTTTTACTTCTATGAATCTCAGTAAAGTGACAAGGATTGTAATTAACTCGTTTGCCGCTGTGTGAGTGAGCAACACTTCTGACTAGACAGATTAGAAACATTGCAAGAGATGTGCGAACGGCTGACTGACATGGCTGCTTTGACCAACGGCTCACTGCCATGGCTGCTTTGACCAGATTCTAATTAAAGGACAACCACTGACCAAGTGTGGACACGGCAGACCGGAATTTCTAATAAAGACTCCGGATTAAAAGATGTTCTAATTTGTAAAGGAAGCAAGCTGTTACTGTCTCAATACGAGACTGAATTAATAATAGTATACCTCCGGACAAATAACGCGAACAAATCACAAAACAGAAGGAGTTATAGTCTGTGTAAGTTAATATAGCCAACAAAAGCCTGTAGTATGATGAGTATCACGTTTAGCAAAATTGTCTCAATTAGTAGATGAGAGTGTTGCTGTCATAATACATGTACACTACATTGTAGCTGCATGGCTGGAGGTTGGTAAACTTTTTTCTCACACTTCCCAATTTTTTCATTTTTTTAGGATTTTCGGGTAAAAAAAGGTGCACGATTGGCTTTTCTCACACTTTCTTGAGTACTTGTCATCCACAAACACGCAGTTAGATGTGTTTAATAGCTTGACGTTACATTCTGTTCTACCAAGAAGAAATGATAGCAATCCCAATTATACACCTTAATGAAACTTTCAATGCTGATTGTAGTCTTTTACCCAATTGACGGCCTGTAATTGTTTCCAGAATTTTTGAAAATTGCAGGGCTTATTTTTGTAGGCTGCCGTGACTAAATTTTAGCCTGTTCTTCGTATTTTGCAGGCGACCATTTCTAACGGTTAACCTTTAATTAGATCTATAGTAATGAGTAGTTATCGGAATAGAGAGAGAACAGTGACCACAAAGAGGCGGTGCACACATTCAATAAAATTTACTCTCTGATAGTTGACCTGTATAAAGTATCCACCCCACTGAGCGTGAAATTCCTCCACAGCTGACCATTACAAGAGGAAATGTAGCTGAGCAAACATTAATCTGCCAATTACCTGGCCATTAAGTCCACCATTCTCCCCTGTTTCTGCTCTGGCTACCTCATCTGTCTCTAGTACCCAGGGACATGGGGATTATTTCTGAATAGAACTGTCAATTACTTCCACTACAGTGATGTATGTGTGTCATAAAATCTTAACTACATTATCAATACATGTCACAACTACATGTAAATATTATAACTTATTGGGGATATTAGTATTATTGCTATCACAGAAATCACAGAAATGTGGGAATAAGGTAGATAACTGGGCGGAGAATTAACACAGTCTACCACCAATATGTATAGGCTATAGCCTACATAATATGAGATAGCATACCATGAAAAAGTTTAAAATAAGAGCTTGATTTTTGTCTGTGGAATTTTTTAATCAGAGGCGAAACATGGCCGTTGATTGGTCCATTGGATCTGAATTAGTGTACAAACTTGTTTTCCATTTGTCAGGGTATTTTTAAGTCACACTTCAATTGTCTTGTGAAAAATAAATCATGTATCAATACAACGAATATGTGCCAAAGCAGGTGCCTTAAAGAGTTGCTGCTCGATTTTGACAACGGGATCGATGGTGTTCTTTTTTTTTTTAAATTAAAGCTCTTTAAATACTTTTCTCATATTCAAATCATATATGTTTATTATAAAGATTGGTCAAAATATTGTGTTTATGTAGGCCTACCTTCAAAAACATGTACATGTAGCAACAATTGAAGTGTAGGCCTATCAGGGGCATCATAATGTTATTTCAACACTGGACACCTAGAATGTTCCACCCAGATGGGATTTGTTTGTTTGATCAGGGTCTTACACAAAACTTTAATATAATATGACATTCACTCATAGTGTGCAAGCCAATTGGGTGGAGGTATACATGTATGTAACCTAGCTCCCTCGAGTATGTCACTGGCAAAAGGGCTCAGGAAGGTCTTGTCAGTGATCAGCACCTACATTTAGATGAGAGCAAAAAAATCGGTAAGCTTATATTTACATCCGCACCTGTGAATGGCAATCTGAAGCCTTTGTGGTCTACAATTGGAGAGATAATGTGGCCTGCATGTCTAAAACCCCAAATACATCCCACTGACCTCAAACAGTCTTTACATTAGTACCAGTATTTACACAGAAACTTGTGAAAAGCTGACTACTGGTTAGCAAACTCAGAGGACAATCGTAGCTAAGTCTGGCTTGTCTAAGACACCATGAATCAACAGCAGTGCTGGTAGACAGGGGACTGAATCACATCTCTTACTGCTGTCCAGCCCCAATAAAAGGCTTCAAAGTATAAGTGTAGAGGGGCTGTGTTGATTCTATCTGATAGTACAATTATATTTGCTGTAGTTATTATTCACTCCAGTCTATTGAGAGAAGCACCAGACAACTGAATATAAATATCACATTGGACAAGTAATATGGGAGGCTCCACCAAACCTACATGTACATGTATAAAAAAAAACAGCATACATAACTTTTCATTGGATCTTTTTTATGTCATTTTAGAAACATAAACCACCCTCAAATTAAGAAACATTATAAGCTTTATTAAAAACATATGAAAGTAATTAGAATTTTGCCAAACCAAAATTGATGTATGGGTGCAAGTTTGGCTACTTGTCCTTTTCTGGAGAATAAAAATGTTTTATTGCATAGAAATCTGCTTTTTGTATGGCCATAACAACATGTTATTTATTCTGTGTAGACCAGAGTTATTATGAATATTGGGAATAAGATAGGCCATTAAAGATCTCCCCTTTTCACCATGGGGATAAGATATATTTCACCATGGGAATAAGATCTGCCAGTCTTGGTAAAGATATTCTATTTAGTAGAAGTCATGAAGAGCTAATAGGACACTGTATATGACCAGAGGGACTGTGTGTTCACTGTAGTTATTGTATACAAGAGCAGAGGGACTGTGTTTTTTTATTGTAATTATCTGGACAGAGGTATTTACCCTAGTTCCTGTTCTCAGGACACTGTTAAACAAACACACTATGTAAATACACACAGACCTACCAGAGCTGTCCCAAACATTCAGGGGTGACAGAGGTTAAGCACTGGTTACATCCAATAATGTCCAAGAAATTTATACTTTTATGGACATATAATACACAACAACAGGCTACACATATTCCAACTTCTTCAGTTATATGCCTACACTGTTTCACTATTATTTGTTTCATGTTTTGCTAGCTAGCTTCCTGCTACCTATCATACTCGTGGGATAAACATAATAATAATATTAAGATTTTTTAGATTCCGGTGTTTTGTTTGAAAATCCAGGTGAAGATTTGTAAAGTAGACACCGTATGAGGCTTCTGAGGCATTGATCTTAATTTCTTATTGGTACATGTAGAAAACCATGTGATACCAAGACATGGTATCTTATAATATGTGTTGCTGGGTGTCTGCAGAAAAGTAACGCGAGAAACGCCAATCGTGCGCCTACCTCCTATTTGAATACTATTAATCTCCAAATAGTCCATTCAGTCATTCTATACAAACATAGCCTACTGTTTTAATCTAGTTGATGGCTTGAAAGCTTTGTGATTAACACCAGGCTCACACAGGTTATTTCACACCTAGGAAAGTGTTTAATCTCTATAGAATGCCCTATGCATCTACTGTAGTTCAACAAGTGAACAGCTTGCAGGAATTTAGCCAGAAATCTAAAGTGTGGTGTCCAAAATGGCCATTTTCCTTCGCTTTTTAAGTACATGTAACTGGGTGTTCAATTTTCACAATTTCCCTATCTCTTGCATGTTAAAGTTTCTTAAAACCCGGTTTCCAAATTAGGCAATTGTTCAAATGAGGACTTTCCAAAGGAAAGTCCTTGACAGTTCCTTGACAGCTTGACAGTTTGGCTTTGTTTTTCTTTGATTGGTGTTGTATGTCTTATTCTGCAGCAAGGTTAACTATTTCCTGACAGCATGCTCGCCCAATGCTTTGAGGAGACCACTCTTGACATCGATGGCAGGACAGGACAGCAAGCTCACTCAATGCTTTGAGGAGACTACTCTTGACATTGGCAGTTAACTATTTCCTGACAGCGTGTTCGCCCAATGCTTTGAGGAGACTACTCTTGACATTGATGACAGGACAGGACAAGATCAGGACAAAAACAGAACAGTACAACAAATTAGCTTTCCTCGTCACTTAGTCCAGAGAGCGCCATGCAGGACTGGACATAAGGCAAATATTCTAAGAGCAGCAGGGCATCAGGAAACCCCTGTTGGACATAAGACAAAGATTCTGAGAGCGCCAAGGCATCAGGAAACCCCTGAGACCAAGAAGAAAATGACAAACAAATTTGTAATTAATTTATTTGACTTTCCTTGGTTATATGGTAACTAAGCCTCTATACATGTATATTCCTCATCGCAATTGAAACTCTATACCCAGTGTATGGAGATATTCACATCTGGGCAATTTCTGGTTGATATCTACTGACAGATTAGGTACTTATATGAATATATCTCCCTCAAGGCCTCATTCTATATATATGATGTATATTTCTATAAGTACACGTACATGTTTATTTATATAGTAAACTTTCATTGTATAGGTGCCAGTTTTCATAGTTTATATAACGCTATGTTTATCAAAAAAAGACCCTACATGTAGGAAAATACCATCATACATGTAGCAAATTTAAAGAAACTATCTACAATAAATTGTCATATATTTTATTAGTTCGCTACCAGTAGTTTAGACTTCATATCCAGAAAGTTTTACCCTTTTTTGTGATGGTGCATTGAAAGGGTTAGTCTAGATCCAGGATTTTTGACTTTGATGCCAATCCCAGACCAGTAGATGATGGTCAATGAATGGGCTGCCTAGCTTTGAAAATGAGGACAGCTGGAGAAACAACCTCAGTTAAAATTACTGCTAAAATAAATGTGCTTTACTCTTGACAACGTAATCCCAAAAAGCAGCAAGCAAACAATTGCATCCATAGTCTGAAAGATTATAATTTGGAAATCAGTGATAACATGATAAATAATAAATAGATGCATCTCCATTGGAACCACCATAAGCTTGGGTTTAAAGCATCCTTGTTTAACTTGTCAATGTAATACTAGGGAGCAAGCGGTCTCCTGAGTTCTATCTATGTCATACTGAATTCTTATCTCTCTATCTGCACCTATGGGAAATGGAGAAGATTTGAGATGTATGGAAATCTCTGGAGACTCAGAGTTAGTCCAGAAATGATCCTGTCAAAGTTTCTCAGAGTTTTAAGACGGGCAGGAGAAATTGTGATCTGAATCAGAAATATTCAATAGTCTGTCAAAATCCCAGCAAACTCAGAGACATGCTAATACAATGTACCTGACCATTCTAACAATGCCAAATGAAATCTAGACAGTCGGTTGTTCCTGCATGTGAAGAGAATCCGAAAAACTGACTGACTGTAAATCTACTAAAATTTTGTATCAATCGCTGTCACCTTTTTGAAAGTCATGAAAGTTATAGAATATAAACAAACAAGGTCTAGTTATAGAAATTTAAATATCATGTATGTTTATCTTAAGTCTATATGACACTATGTTATTTCTCAGTCTGTGTATATCTGAATGTCTCTTGTTAAAAGTACTCCTGATGATGGTTTGATTAATAAACCAAAATGTTGAGTCAAAATTAATTTGTTATCTTTATTCAGATTTGTTACTACATGTATGCTTTAGTAAACAAAGTTTTGCTTTTTGTAAAATCTTGATTCTCCATACAGTAACTGCAAAAGTTTTATTTTTTTGATGTATGTATATATCTATACCGCATTGGATGCTTTCAGGTGGAATAGTAAAAAAAAGAGTCAAATATAAAATTTGTTGAAATGGTCATGCCACAAAGTAGCTGAAATACTGCTGAATGTGGCATTAAACACCAATCAATCAATCAATCAATGATAATCCAAGTCCTTTTAATAGCGTCCAAAGTAGTATACTTTTGTGGTCAAAATTTTAGGGGATTTAGGATAGCTAAATAGTTTACTAAATCAACTACCCAGGTACTATCTAAATATAGATCAATGAAAGAACAGTATAAATGAATAGACACAGGGATGAATGAACAACCAAATTAGTATGAAAATGAATGAACAAGGGAAAAAAACAAAATAAATGAACAAACAAATAAAAGAAAACAAAATTCAAAGAATGAACTGATGAATAAATAAAGATTACAATAAACCTCTATTGAAATGAAGCACATGTACTTATCAGGTTTAGAAAACAAAAGCAAAAATATTAAAATATTGATTAATTGGAATCCAATATTGATTGGTAGATTGATTGGTGTTTAATGCCATTCTCATGGGTATTTCACCTGTGAGGATGATGTGAAATCCAGAATGAAAAGACAATCAACATTAATCAATCTTGAATTTGCGCACAAAATATGACATCTTTCTGCAAAACATTTTACAAACTTCCCAGAATAAAAGTTATAAAACTATGTCTTAAATCCAGAACCATCATGATTTGTTTCCATGGAAATCACTCGTTCGTAAAATGTTTTCGTCCATTTCCACAATAACAAAAGGCTAGAAGCATGAGCTGAATCTACTTTCACAATAATTCGCCTTTCTGTTCAAAGATATTTTCATCCATTTTCTATATTTGCCATTCTTCATAATTGGTACGTTCCTTTCTGTGTATCATTTTCTGTCCCCGACAACAACACAACTTAGCCTCAAGCTCTTCACTAAGAAAAACTGATGCGGTTTCCCACGGAAACAAGATATCCGGTTATCAAGACTTGATGAAGGTCGAAGAAAACAATCACCAAAACTTAAAGTGTGTCAGATTGCCTACAGGTATGACCTTCAATCCAAATTCCAAGGTCAAAGTAGGTCTACTGAATTGCAACAACAACAACAAACTAATTATTATAATCAAGAATCCATGTTATCTGAAATGACATTTTTGCTTGTTTTTTTTATTAAAATACAACATTTTTTTAAGAGACATGGCCAACCAAAATGATGTATTTATTATAGAATTACATGATTTATAAGTTAATAGGGGCCTACCTTTTTTTCTCAATAAGCAGAAATTAGAA
>JAVFBY010101229.1:0-12081 GCA_034781015.1 Tonicella lineata
AGCCGAAGTCACCTATGTGACTCCCTCTGTACCTAAGCAAGTCCACTGGGGGGATCGAACTCGTGCGGTACATCAAATGAGGAATGGTAGTCACGCCAGTCAGACGCTCTAACCAACCAAGCCACGGCGCGGGCCTCTCAACCCATTTGTACCATAATCAATAGTGAGTTTGTTTATTCAAAAACCCCATTTATGTTTTATGTATAAATTATTTGCCTGTTATAACAACCCACATTTCTCTCTGAAGAAAACTAAACCAAACAACAACAACAACAACAGTTGAAAAGGTCATTATTGTATTATGATTGTTTTATTTGATTAAAAGATCCAAATAAATAGTAAATAATATATAGATAGCAACCCATTTAACCAACCAATAGAAACGGACCAATGGCATGTCGAGATCGTAAGTAGGGTGAGTACGTCCACCAAGCATTTTATATAGCTAGTCAAAATACTCAATTTAAGATTTCGGATGCAGTGGGAAGTTTCCCAAAGCTTAATTAATTAAAAGTATCTTATCTTAAATAACGTTGCGAAATTTCAACCCAGATGGAAGTTATGTAAAGAAGGTATACCGCAGAATTTAGGCCAAAAATCGACTTTGCCTAAATTCTGCGGTAAAGCCTCATTTTTATGACATTTTTGGGATCGCAGCATGCTAAAGATTTTGTTGTTTTGATGCCAGTAGTTTATTTCTTCGCGGCATGACGATCGTAGGTAAGACATTTTCAATGTCTAAATTCAAAACTGAGAAAGTTAAGTGCGTTTAGAAATTTTACACTTTAAGGAGGAGAAATATAATGTCAAAGTCATCTTCGTGTGCTGAAGTAAGTCAAGTTCTTTGCAAAACTGTTATTCACGTTTTTGTGTGTCACTCAATTTTTATCAAAATACTATATGGTGGACTGTTTGTGCCATGATTCACGTATGCATATCAGAGAAAACGACCCAATGACTTTAATTTTAAATCAAGCAAAAATTATATTGTGTTAATTTACCGACTTTAATTTAATTGAGTAGCCTATTACTAAAACCAATTTGCATGAAAAATCAGCTATATTTTAGTTTGTTTTTAACAAAGTAACATTTAGTGGAAAACTTAGAAACACACAAAAATGTAAACACCAATTTTGTCGAGAACTATATAGTTTTAGGCTTGTGCACTAACAACGCTGGTTACTAGTATTCGATGTACATTCCTTTTTGTGAAGGTTTTGTTGAATATAAAGACCTATATCGGCACATAGTTAAAGAAACAGTGCCGCCCAAAATTAGTTTTTTTGCATTAGGCCTATTACAGAATCACATGAGTTAAACTTTTTTTAAGTATAAGTAGAACTTAAAAGCTTTTCAATAATTCCACCCGCCAACTTATTGTCTATAGTGGAAATTGAGAAGCAACTGCAGGTAACTTATAAATTCTTCCAAATAATTTTAAATGATGATATAACAGCCTTGCCCAGCAAGACATGTGGTGTTATGGCATGCCCACGCCCCTTGACAATTTGAACTGTTATGTTCTTACAAAACGCAGAGTGTATCAATATGATTGATTTGATCGGTGTCCAGGACTTGAAAGTCGCATTTATAAATTCTGGCTCACCCTTTCTACATTGAATTAGAAGTATTTCATGTTTTCTTTGGTCTCATGCAAGCTAAATACTCTTAACATATTTTTATTTCAACGACATTGTTTAGTTTATAAGCCTAAACAAACTGTAATACTACGTAAAATCGTGGAAATGTAATTAGAAACCTAATTTTGGGTGACAGCGCCTCTTTATGCTTTATTAAACGTTTTGTGGAGTATTTGAATGTAAATGACGTCAGACCAGATAAAACTTCCATATCATGACGTCATTTACGATTGGAAACCTTTTTGAAAAATGTATGGCACCACGCCCAGACTTCTAAAATCATCAGCAATAATCTATTTTGTAAGTCTCCAACAACAAGATGATAGGATACATCGTGGTCTATAAGAATTTCTGCATCGTGAAAAATAAATACGGGTTAACTGATCCACAACAAAAAAAAATGTGAGAAGGTCAACACAGTAGAGGAATAAGCATGGTTATGGCAATTTGTTTTTGATAAACAAATCAAATACAAAAGTATGCCATTGCTGTTATAAAACATATACAAGACGCAGAAAAGGCTCGTATTCCATCAGGTATGACACATTCCAAAATAAACCAAATTTTGGTCATTTTAAAACAACATGCGGTGACTAGAAAATTTGACTTATTGATTTATTCTTCAATATATAAGAGTTTGATCTTTTTTGTTGGCACGAAAGGTATAAAATAAATATAAAAGCTTATATGACACTGGAGATTTTCACATTAAACCGATATTCTACAAGAGGTAAAAAGTAAATAAAGGGCATTTTAAATATAAAACAGGAAATTAAAAAAACGATAGCTTAGCACAATTCACGTAAAATCCAATTAAGTTATTTGTAACACCTCCAAATATATATATGACTGGCATAGATTATTGGACTTATTAAAAGAAGGGTGGGGTGGAATACATAGACGAGTTGTTGTAGTCCCAATACTCAGCTTGTGATTGCTGGCCAAAACTCGTGGGATCACTAGAGCTATTCAAATCGTAAATAATGTTTTGTTGGTAGTTTTCTTCTGTGTTTTGCATCTGTGTCGATGCATAAGGCGGGGGTTGGACATACTGCCCCGGGGCACAATCTGACTGAGGGTAACCAGAAGGGTACATATTGTACATGCCCATTGTAAAGTTTGTAGGTTTACATGCATCGTCGGAATGTGTAAAATGAATGGAATTGTTATTGTCATAGTTAAACTTTGTTAACTCCCCTTGTTGTTGTTGCACTTCATGGTTGTACATCACGGGAGAATAGTGTGGCTGTTGATGATGTTGTTGTTGTTGGCCAGAATGGTTTGATTGTGACCACACCTCACTATCAATGCTTCTCGGAAAGGACACAGTACCAGAGTACCCTGGTGGAAAACATTGGAGATTATTTATAGAGTTTGGGAACCTCTGTCTAAGCACTGGGTAGTTATGTGTCTGTCGTGTTTGGAATACGGCTCTCATTGACGGACTAGGAATTGCAGAACTGGCTCTAACTGTAACGTTGGGTGAGAACTTAGTATTTTGTGCAACAAAGCCAGGTTTTGAAGCGAATCGATGATTTCTAAAATGATCCTGTTCTTCTCGGATAAACGTTAGCTTGTCGTCGGCCTTCAAATTACCGATTCCATCTTGAGTGTTATCTCGTAAGGTTGGTAAATGTTCATCCGATGTTTTGTCCAGGCCAGTTTTTCCTTCGAGGTTGTTGCTGTGAATAGTATGTGCTTGATTAAAGTGACAGTTTCCTTCTATAGAAGTATCGTTTATACAATAGCCAGAGTCTTGTCCGCAAGAATTCGGTCTGGTCACATGGGCTTTATGTTGTCTCAGAAATGGAGACCGCAAAGAACTGTTAGAGGACAAATTGGTTATAGGAAAATTTTCTGACAGGAGCTTTGAAGAATTTGAGAAATCGGCTGGGAAATGTGAATTATTTGGGTTGGCTGGTGCCAGGGACTGACCACACCTCTGGCCTGTATCAATAGTTATTGGTTGACGTGTATCACAGATTTTATCGCTATTTCTGCATTGAGTTTTGTCTAACATGGAAACAGTTTGTCCACCTGTCAGTGAGCTGATATAAGCAATTGGTAAGGCGCTGTGAGAGGAATTGTGTGGGGACGCAGGGCTAGTCAGACTCGCTCCACTATCAGGAGAGAAGGACATTGTCATACCAATTTCACTGTCTAATGTAGATGTAACTGATAAGGGTGCTTTGGGAGACGGGGTGGTCTCCGATAGAAAAACCACATCAGAAGTGAAGGCTATTTTTTGTCTGGAGTTGTTACATACATCTGCAGAAGTGATTATGTTGGTGCTGGTTTCTGGTAGCGTCGACGAGGCGTCAATCTCTGAAGAAATATGATCAGCTTTGCCGTCAGTATCTGTCACAATTTCCGCGGAGTGTGGTAAGGTGTCAGCGATTGGTTCCTCTTCCGACCTTATCTTTACCTCTGGTTTGTTTGTATCCATAGCTATATGATTTCCATGCGGAGTCGTTTTCTCTTCAGGCATGTCTACAGATGTTATGTTCTCGCTAGTTTTAGACGTGGGGTATATATTTCTACATTTCTTCTTATCGGGGTTTTCACTCTCTTCGAGCTCTGGTGGCAGCTCTTTGGTTTCAGAATTAGCCTCTTCAATGTCGGAGGCGCATGTGTCGGACGCGTTAGAATTGTTGGAATTGTTCATATTAACAGCTAGAGACTGTTCCTGTGACATAGGACTGGGGCCATCTTGATCCGTCACTGAGCTACTTGATACTTTAGACTCCTCCGCGTCATTCCCGTGTTTCTGAACCTGTGACTGACGCTTATATTTCATACGGCGATTTTGAAACCACACTTTAACTTGGCGTTCTGTAAGATCAAGAGACGCAGCTATTTCAATTCGTCGCGGTCGACACAAATATTTATTAAAATGAAATTCTTTCTCTAGTTCTAGTAGCTGAGTGTTTGTATAAGCTGTCCGGAGTCTCCTTGTGGCTGAGTTTGATCCTGTACCGTCAGGGGGCGAGGGGAGACTTGAAGGGCTGTTCCCAGAAGTTAGGGTAAAGTCTGAAACATATCAAAGAAAACAGGAAATATTAAGTCAAGTATAGGCTTTTTAAAAGGAAACATTTTTCTGCGCAGTATACGCTAAACGCTTCTACAAATGGTTAAGTGCTTATGTTAACTTCAATGTTGATACATGAGTGAATTTTCGTCTGTGTGACACACATATATCCTTCAGGGCCAAGTTGCTCAAAAGCAACATAAGCGCTAATAGCAAATTAAATCCTTAATCTGGGGTAAGAGATAGGCCTCCAACAAACAACAGACCTCCAACAAACTTAAAGTGCTCATGTTGGCCTCTTTGGGTTGTTTTAGATGTAGTAGATAGCACGTCTAACCATCTGGGAGAAAAAAAAATCCCGAAAAATTTGATTTATATATGGCTTTTTATGCATTCCGAGCGCCCCCGAGTTAATTTCAAAGCTACATGTAGGCGGGAGAGTTTTCTTTATCAATGTCTAGAAGTGACATCACCAGACAATAGGTTGACTTTAAACTCTCGGAAAACACAGAGCATTACCGAAAACAAACGGTATTTTTTCCCGAAATTTCGGGAACGACAAAGACCTTGAAAGTCGTGGAAATAGTTACAATTTTTATTATTTTCTGGTAGGTCATTGCAACAGGTTATAGCATTTATCACACTTAATTTGAAATATATTTACATATGTATTATTTTTACCTCGATAAATTGATCATGTGTGTCAAATATTGCTGAATAAACAGCAGTTTTTCACGAAGATTAGCAAATAGGTCTTAAGTCTTTAATTCACGTGTTATATTGGTGAGATTATACTTCGTAGCTTTCAATTATTTTAGTTTAGTTTATTAATTCATATACAAACCCAAAATCAGCTTTGATCAACAAATTCAGATTGCTACGATTTAAAGAAGTCCATAAATTAAAACAAAAAAAAAGTCAATTTGTACTTCGCTTGAACTAGCCAAGAGAATTAATGCTAACATTTAAAAAGGGTGTGCTGTCCAAAGTACAACTGGTGTTGTTAGAGTGCCATTTTTCGTCACTAGATTCCACCCCCCGCCCCTCCTTTTGTATAATGTTTCGGTGATAGTTAATGGTGGCCGCAGAAAATCGCTTAGGTGAGGTTTAATTAGATACCCATCATTTGCAAGAACGATAGCGGAATTTATCCGATCAAAGTCACAAGCTTTCTTTATGCTAAAGTATGAATGTCAATAAAAGTCATCTTATACGGGAGTTGCCGCCCCTTTATTTGAATTTCTGGAAGAACATTTACATTTAATATTTGTTTTAGTTACTTCTTAACTTCTACTCAGCCTAGAAAGTTGGGGTGGAATTAACGAAAAACCCGTTATTTCTGTTTCTTGAGCAAAATAAGTATAACTCAAGTATTTCTAAACTTAAAAAAATACATAATTTTGGGTGACCATGTCTCTTTAACCGAGATAATAACAAAATAGCAGATAATAACATGGATAGATATAATAAATGCTGAATACAGAAGTTGCATATATCATACTTAAGTTTTAAATTAATTAATTTCACTGTTGATTAAACTGTCAGAGATTGGAATGATTTAATAGACAGGTAAATGTACATGTAGGTCAACCGTTAAATACATGATCATGAAATACGTTGCTTAATTTGCCCTGGCACTTAGTCATTTTCATAACTGGTTGAAAACAGTGCATTTATAATGAACGTAAATCAGTCAAATTAAATGTTTAAGATACTTTATTGTGTTGCCATGAAAAAGTAAATATTAATTACACTTTATTGAAACTGAATCCATTGCCTTTGCTTGTATGAAAATAGACTAGAATTGTTAAATGTCCTTTTAAACATCTTTAGGCTACATTCATCTTCTCGAGACAAGGCGAGGCCCGACGTAAAACTCTATTCCTCCCCTTGTCACATTTACTTACAAATTCTTGTCAAGCTAGAAACATCGAATTCCTTTACTATTTACTCTTTACTACATGTACCAAACGTAATTGAACTTCTTTGTAGTATATTGGTTGGCGCCAGTCATGTATGTTTGACGTTCTCCAGCAGAAGAGGCGGGGTTATATGTGTAAAGGCGTATATGATTGGTCTATGAGTTTTCGCTGTTTTGCTTTGATCTTTCCCCGCCAGAAAAATCGAGTAAGTGTGGCAAGGCTAGTCTCAGAGCAAAGTGGCGAGATTAGAATTGCCTAGGGAAGATGGGCTACATTTGATATTTGCTATTTTAAGTGTATCTTCATGTATCATGTGGAATTTGCTGTTTGCGTAACAGGACCCTATAGGGAATCAGAGGAGAAACACTGAATAAGTCACCCTGTGTAAATACATGTGTATGATTTCAATAAAATAAAAAATACACGAATTTCAGCAAATAAATCAACCAAATGCTATCAGTGACTTTCCACTTGCGCATCAAAGTGTAATGTGTCAGTGAGTGTATAGGATACTTATAGATTCACTGCTTGCCTGGTGTTTAACGCCATATTCAAAACTTTTCCTGTTCACCTAAATGACGGCGTGTCAGCCTATTGGATTGACAAACCACATTTGGCGGCGTCACTTATAACATCAAAGACGGGGACACCACAAAAACTCGGCTTCCCAATAATGTCCCTTAGCACTGAGAGCACCAGGGCATCAGAAAGCTCCCACCGACCACCCACTTTATTATCCTAGAAAGGCCCTTGTGCTAAAATGTTTGGTTCAAATCGTGATGATGATGATGGTGATATAATTATTTGTATTTTCCAATCCTCTAAATAAGAGTCCAGGAAAATGCCAATAACTCCTTCATCACCATCATCATCATCATCATCACTATTTAAACCAAATGTGTTCCAATCGTTTCAGTATGCCTCCAATTTATTATCGGACACTCAAAATAGTTGCAGTTTGGGTAATATTTAAGTGTAAAAAACGATTAACTTAAAATGCCAATATTATTTCCATTTTTACTATTTATGTTTTTACATACATTCTAAACATTTGTATATAATATATACAGAAGCTCTGTTTAAAGAAAATAAAGTAGTGATGTACCGGTCTATAAAGTATTTTTTACTTTAAAGAGACACTGCCCCCCACAATTTGTTTTTATTATCAAATTCCAATTGTCACGATTTTACACAGTATTTAAGTTTTTTCATACGTTAAAACAATACCGTTGAAATAAAAGAAAATTTGTTCATATAATAACTTCCTTAACTTATCTGAGACCATACCAATTTAATAGTCTTTCGAATCCAACACAAAACAAATTGTGGGTGACCGTGTCTCTTTCTCTGTGTTTATATGTACTATTAAAAGGTGTTGCTGGGCTCCTTTGGCTGAGAATCGACGATTTTTTTCGAAATAAAAACAATTCTAGTTTTTAAACTTGATTGTATCGAAGTTCTTATTCAGGATTAAATGGATTATCTGGCATTGAAGCTCTCCCGCTGACCGAAATAGTTAACCATTACAATTACCCATAGAGCTTAAAATTGCTTTTCAGACATTTACTATTGTTGACACATTCTACATTCTATTACTCGCAACAAAAGTTTCTGTTTAAACTTCCAACATATTGCAACCATAACTGGCATGTAGAAATTCCATATGGAAGATTTTCATTCCAAATAACCCACTTAATCCTAAAAATTATTGGCGCAAATCATTTGGTTCCATATATGTTATTTTTCAGGATTTGTACATGACAATTACATGTAGTTTTTATGAATAACGGCGGCCATTGGTAAATTCGGCCATCTTGGATCTACTGTGCTATTCAACGATGCAATCTATAAAAGAGTTTTCGGCCATGTCTGTTATTAAGACGCTGTAAACGCCTTACAGTTCACACGAAATTCATTAATTACCACACGTGCTTTTAGGCTGGATGTGTGTTTCAAAGGTTAAAGTTTCAAACTCCACAAATATATCGAAAATTCATTTATTTATTTTTAAAAAGATATGTTTTGTGTTAGATTTAAAATTCAAAATATTTACACCAGCTTAGCGATCTATGAGTAATTTGGTGGCCATCTCTTTTTTCCGGATTTTAACGTAACAGTATACCTGGCTCTTGTGGTGGCCATTAACCCGAGAGAGTCTGGAATCTTGTGGGACTAATCGAGTAGTAGACAGTGCCTAAAGGGGAGAAACAAGGATCACAACTCTGGTTGAGATTATCAACGATCGTGGTCAAGGTGATTTCCTATGATCCTTATAGAATTGTCGGTCTGATTGGGCTTTATTGGCACAAATGTCATAGACTATGTTATTAACATGAACTCGTCTAAAATCTTAAGTAAAATATTGTTACGTTTCCGGATCTTACAGGAATAAAATAGACGATAATTATTAAAGATAAGGTTGTAAATACAGATTATAAAAATGAAACATGACAACAACAACAACTAATCGATATTGAATTTCACTTAGATTTCGTTACCCTGGCGAAAACATGGAATGCATCACGGCTCTAATTTACATTCAGACTCTTGTCCACTTTTACACCGATCTATATGTGCACAATACATTTCTATATCATTGTTATGGTAATGCTGACTGTATCGACTGCACCTGAATTAAGCCAGGGAAATATTTCAGGTCAATGAAACTAAACAGGATGTACGTTATACACTACAACACTGCAGACCTTCACAGCCCAGGAGGTCTACTGACAAAGTTAACTCACTATATACATGCTCATAAAGGTGAAATCTACCAAGCTTATACAGTTCTACTTATTTATAATAACGTTAAGCCCCGGTTCGAATCCGAATGGATTCGTGCACTTCTGTATCTCTAGATCTTTATAGAAATATATTTTATTGTACAAAATTGAATATATTTTTTTCTCAAGTGCTCAATATAAAAGTTTAGTTGATTATTAGAAGCAAATAAAGATTTTGTAAATTAATTTTTTTTTCGATCTGATCCTTGATAGCTTAAAAATAAAATAAAGTTTTGTGTTTTTTATAACTGATCATAACTAGGAACAATCAATACCGTGTTTGCTATATACGCTATTACAGTTGAAAACAAGTAACACTGTTAAACGTTTTCCCAATTTACCTATATTATTATAACAATATTATATTACCCGATTATTAGATATAAAGTTTAAGCCAAGGCCCTAAATCCTGTACATTACAATGGAAATAGGGAAATACAATTGAGTACATCGGTGATCGGTTACATGTATTGGACGATGATTAAACTCAGATAAACAGTGTGTGTATATTGTTTAAATGCAGAGAAAGACAATTCCACATGCCTCAACTGGGGATCGAACCCGGGACCTATGGCAAAAAGGGTCAACCCTATATTGACTGAGTTATAGTACACATATGTATGTGTGAGTCCCGGTAAACTAATACTTGTTATTCAGTTCACATTCTAAAACAATTAATTAGACAGAGTAATATTAGGTTGTAGAAGGGAGATGATATATTCCATAAGATTCACCTAATCTTTTCAAACTAGGCGATATGTTATAGACTGATGTGTGTTATAGAAACTCACTCACTATACCTGACACTGTATATATAACTAGAGTAGGCCAAGATAAGATCAGAATTTAGATTCAGAGCGGAAAAAAGGAGAAGAAAAAATTGAGTCTTGAGTCGTTTGTGGGAGGCCTTAGACTTGTTATGTATTCACTTAACGTGGATCTGTGTGTATAACAAACCTGATTGTAATAACTCAACATTTATTACCTAGTACTTCATAAGATTTTAAATGTTTAGCCTGGAGGTCTAACAATTTTTTGAGAGAAAAAAAACCCCAACAAGTACACCGAGAGAACTAAATAACCGAAAATAGTAATTTTTAAACTGTTCTATAACACTGAGTCGTGACCAATTCACCCATGTAACAACGTGCCAACAAAATAGATAAAGGTCGTCACCATAAATGTGACCTGCAATAAACACTGACGACACAGGACGCGGCTACATGTCGGCTTCCTGATGCCTATTAACAGGTGTAGAGCACCGAGGCTCATCAACCACCCGCAACAAACATTTATATATTTAAATGTAGAGAAAGGACGTTTTGCTTGTCTCTACCGAATATCTGAACAGATACATGTATATTTGGCTACACCCCGCTGATCATTTTGCATGCCTCCACCGGGGGTGGAGCCAGATACACTTGGCAGCACCCCCGTATATATGACTATAGCCTTGGTGAACTTTCGGGTCACTCTATCTTCGGCCGCTATAGCTCAGCCGGTAGAGTGTTGGCCCCGCTAGTCAAAGGTCAGGGGTTCGATCCCCGGTGGAGGCATGCACATTTTCTTTCTCCACATTTATACAAATACATACTGTTTAGGCCCTATATTAAAAACGACAGAGATCTTCAATACTTGTTCATATATGTGTTATGATCTGGTGGAGATCATTTGGTTTTTAGCTGACAGATTAAAACTCTACCCACATATTCTTTTTAAATGTTAAGAAAGCAAATTGCTCATTTCTCCAACGGGATCGAACAAGTCCATAAGATAAGAACTTTATTTATAGTCGATTTTTGGAACAATGGCTAAGCCAGCCAACACAGTATCTACACAAACTCATACAACACATTTATGTAAGCATGTATATGGTTTAAACCTGAATATTACGAAACAAAATGTTCTTTTTTTTATTTGTAATTTTTTTTATCTACCTGGTATAATTAATTAAAGGTTTATGTGTGGTAATTATTACAGATCACATCCATAGTCGTCATGTCCGTTAGAAAAAAGAACTTCCTCGATGTGTGTCAGAAACTCGTCTAGCTTGGTGGGAGTTTCGTCCACTTCAGACTACATTTTTGACAACTAACAAGTTTTTATTAGCATCCAGACACAGATAACAAGTTAACTCTGAATTAGTGTAGACACAATAAAAACATACAGCATTTTTTTTGCTTCTTATATAAAATATGTATTTTTTCACCTGCATTATCTGTCATATAAGATTACCAGTATTGTCGCTATTTAGGGAATATAATTTCTTAGTTACAACAGACTCTAGTTAAGAAAAGTGAGCTTGCTTAATCGCAGACCCCCGCTTGGAATCGAACGCACGACCCTTACAGTCAGGCAACGAATCACAAACAGCCACCCATTTTGTAACCATTAAGTACTTTCTAGCTTTTAAACGCAGACTAGATACGGTTATATACCGGCGAAGGTTTTAATCAATTGACAGCCACCGAGAGAAGTCAGACCTCCTAGCCAACTCACAGAATCAGTACAGTATCAAACTCACGACCCAGTCGTTCCACAAAGCAATTTCTAACTTAAAGGCACACTAACCGCTAGACGTGTTAAACGCTGTAAAACTATTTTTGTAAATGAAAATCAGCGAGTTTCTGTATTTTTCCCAGATAGAAAAAGTTATGAACTTTCCATTTTTGCCATAAACTGTAAGTTTTTGATTTCCTGTTTGTCTT
>JAVFBY010101340.1:0-12081 GCA_034781015.1 Tonicella lineata
CAGGAAGTATTTTTTTTTTTACGTGTTGTCGTTTCTTCTTCTTTTTTTACCCCCTTTTTCTGTCTCATCTTTAATGTTGCCGGTGACATGAAAGGTGGTTTCCTCCACCCAAGGGGCTGGCACGCCCTAGTATAGGTGAAATACCCCTGAGTACGGCGTTAAACCTCAATCAATCAATCTTCCCTAAATCACGTTGAATCTCGCTTACGCGAATAGGTCTATTCCAGTACAGGGCTCATTTTATGAACTAGAATCTGTTCTAACTGAGGAAATCTCATCCCTAAATAACAAAAATACTGTATATATTTGACATGCCTTTACTGGGGATCAAACCCGGGACCGTTGGCTAACAGGGCCAACAGTAAAACTTGTGTAGACCGACACCTGGCACAACTAGGGCAAATAGTCTGTTTTTAAAAGATGTCAATTTAATTTATTTCAAAACGTAGGTTTTGACGAATTTCACTAAATGTTTTTTTCAAATTGATTACATCATGACCTCGACAGAGAAAAATACATTGCATTTTTCGAGGCCTATTTCTCGGAGTCCAATATCTATATCCAGTGATATACATGTATCTATATCACCAAATAAATAAGTTTATGCTACAGAATAGACCTTAAACTAAAAAACGATGCCTCATTTTAATTTTTTTTTGCTTAGAACAATTTCAGTAGAAGTTTTTGTCTATTCAACCTTAGTTACATATACTAACATATAAAGTGAGGATAGAATTTAATATAGGCAATAGCATACTCTTTATACAAAAGGACGAATCTTTCCACTGAGAACCAATATATGTCAGAAATGTAGTCTGACAAACAGATTTACACTATAAATAAATGTATCTCTGCATAGCACCCTGATTTACACTATAAATCCCTGGAAAGCACCATAATTTACACTAAAAATCCCTGCATAACACCCTGATTTACATTAGAAATCTCTGCATAGCACCCTGATTTACACTAGAAATCTCTGCATGACACCCTGATTTACACTAGAAATCTCTGCATGACACCCTGATTTACACTTTAAATTTCTGGATAACACCCTGATTTACACTTTAAATCTCTGCATAACACCCTGATTTACGCTATAAATCCCTGCAAGGCAACCTGATTTACACTACCTGTAGAAATAAATCTGTCCTGATATAGCAAGAGGATTGCCACCAGATGGGCCATATATAATCACATTTTCCAATATATATATATCTCCCAATATTTTCCAATAAACATTCCAATTTACTAATATATATATATGTTACCAAATTGCATATTACTCTATTACCACTCTATTATATTACACATAATTTAAACTTTCCTCAGCTTTTTTATGTAGGTTTTAATTCCCATGTTATATAGTAGTTTCTAAACAGACTTATCTATTATATATAGGCCTACATTTATTTGCTGGAGAGGGTTTTAGCCTAGTAGAATGGTGTCTAACTGAGCATGTGCCAGCAAAGTTTACAACTCATTTTAATTAAGCTGATAAATCCCCTGAAAGCCCCACATGTCCATGCTTGGAGATTAAGCAGTAGTCTGTACATGCAGGTACTGGCAATGAGCTCATACAGCCAGGAAAACATGTTGATGTGTGGTGTGCAATCTAAAAGTAATCAAGCTTTATTGGCTAAACAAAAATGATCTCTGTACAATTTAAAGATGAAACCTTGCTTTTTAATTTTATTTTATGTAATTTGTTGTGGGAATGCAGTATTGTTATTTCCATGTATCAGATAATTGCTGTGTTCCAATGTTTCCCAATAATCATGCATATTTGACCATTACAGTTCTCCATTCTTATGGTGGTTGGTGAGAGATTCAAGGTGCTCTCAAATCTCAGGGGCTTCTTGAAGCCAACTTTGGTGTATTGTCATGCCCTGTCTTTGATGTTTCCAGGAGATGTCAATGTGGTTTCCTCCACCCATTGGTCTAGTATGCCATCATTATATACAGGGATTCTTAGAAGTCCAGTTAAGTCGGGGAATATAACCAATTAAAACCCATAAGCATGGCGTTAACACTAAAGCAAGTCATTACTGGTGGCATTTCAGTTAATAATAACAATCCAAGCGTATTTAATATTGAACCAGCAGATTGTTAAATACTGTACATGCCACTGTTTTAAGTGTGTGGGTACACTGTCATCGTATAAGTGTAATACCCTTTAACAGGGTATTGAATACTGTCATCATATAAGTGTAATACCCTTGAACAGGGTGTTGAACACCAATCTATCAATTATATTTAAACCATGATAAACACTCAACTGGGGAATTTATTGATGAAACAACAAAACGATGAAGTTGCTGATACGAAAATAATACATGACCAAGAGTGAGTTTCTCCTTACACTAAACAAGTGGTAAAGAAATCAAGGAGTGATATATGATAGAGTAGAGAAGATTAAATTACGCCTGGCAAACAGAAAACCGTAACCGAGAATATGAGTATTGCAGACAAGGATAGAAAATAACTACCAACAACAACAACAAAAATTAAGACAAAATGGTTGATCGATGTTTTATGTTTGCTCATAGAGAAATACTTATTAAATACTGTTTATGTACACAGTAAACAAAAACATTCTATTATCTTTCATAAAATATGCTCGAAAGAATTTAGGATTATTTATGACAATGTTTGAATCATATTGATATTAAATGCCCTGATTTTGTCTGAAATAATGAAGTGTGCGCATGAAGTTTTAATAAATTCTTATGAATACAACAAAATGATGTTGCCCTCTCCGTTTCCGAGTGACACGGCACACTTGGTGTCCTATTCTCTACCTTACTCATAAACCTTTGAGTAATTTGTCTGCAGTCCAAGTCTGACTTTGCACAAAGTACAGCCAGTCAATTGAAACTACTCTTATAAAGCATGGCAATGGCTTTTCCACGTTGACTTATTACAGATGATAACCTGTATTAAAGTCTGCAGTAAATGAACTGGAGAAGAAGCTGTCAAGGCTCAGCTAGATATTATTTCTCTCTGATAAACCCTTCAATTTCAAAGCTGAAATCTAATATTGTTCTTCCCATTTAAGGAGCATTAGTGCCTATGGGATCGGATGGTGGACAGGAGTGAAGTTTCAAGAGGACATGGGTTAACAGTTTCTCTCTGAAGGAGATATTTATTTTAAGCTGGGAAACCGATTGCCAGTTACCAGCTGTGACTTATTGCTCAGTTATAACTTCTTGCTGTCTGACCATGCACTCGCTGTGTGAAATAACAGATTGTCTATCAAGTCACTCAGCTTCTTGAACATGGTACTTTAAGAAACACCAAATTGAAGTTGAATCAAATATTATCGTATTGTACAGGCCAAATATTACACAGAAATCAAGATAGAAATGCCTAAAATCAACCTTTTTTTTTTATTCACAAAAGCAGGTTGTCTCATTTGACATTTTCCCTTTCTTTCCCATGTTCAATTTTGTTGAAATGGCTTTTAGGTGTCTCAAAGACACGGAGACACCGACTCTGGCAAACCCTATTAGTTCACTTATCAAAGTTCCTGGCTAGCTTCACTGGCCATAGTATAAGCCAGAAATCAAGAAGAGGGTGTCTCAAATCACCATTTTACAGAAACAGGGTGCCTCTGGCTAACACTATTACATGTAGTTCACTTATAAAAGTTCCTGGCTAGCTGTATCAATGTGTTGACAAACGTAACCCCAACTAAACTAAAATAACCCGACACAACCATTGCTCCAACCAAAACGATTAATTCCCCTGGTACTTGGATTGCTACATTGTGTATGAAACACTTCATATTGCTTTTCCACTATTGTAACATACTGCCTCTGATCTTCCAAAAGCTATAAATTACATTGAAGAACAAATATCAGAATCCTCCTCGGCTTTTTTAAGCTAATATTAGTTTTCTAATGCAACACTAAGTACAATGTATACAACTGGAGATGTCCACGTGCAGACATGTGCATTGTCTTGTTTAACAATAACTGAACATGCACTGTATTTTTATCCTGTATTGAGAAAGGAAACGTCTTAAAATGTTTGAATTTACTAGATTGTAAACAAATGTGTAATATTTCTGCGAAAATACACAGAAATCTGATGAAATAAATCAGTTATCTCCAGTACAATACTTGAAGACAGAAGCTTTGGACTTGGTAATTGGGAGGAACTGTCAAGATTGTCAGTCCATATTAACCCCTGAAATGCCATGCACTTGATTGAAGAGACATGGAATGAGCTCCTGGATAAGGGGAGTAGTTGTTGAGAAGGCATAGGGTTAAGTTTTGAAGGCAACCACCTTGGACACACATGAACTGTTCTGTGACATGATGTAAAGCTGTCCGGGAATCTGGCTGTCCAGAAACTACTGGCAGAATTAGAGAAAAAAAAGCTGTAGTTAATGAAAGACGTGGTGTTGATTGGATTGTCCTAGAACTGACTGCTCAACTGAGGCTGTTGAAATGAAGCCCATTGACAGACCATTACAGAGAGGATATGACAACTGATTGGATGTGGCAACTTGTTTTCTTCCCCTGATCGAATAGCTAAAGCAGACTTTGGAGGGTCAACACAAAACTGATTACCAAATATTATAGCCAGTTTCTTCACTGCCCACTCTGACATCCCGGAAGAGAACACAGTTGGACATGACAGTTTGTCTCTAGCTATTCTAACATCTCTTCCTTATCAAAGGAATGCTAATTGGTATTAAGATAGGCTTTAGGGCTAACATGTGGGCGGCCTTTTGTTTCTTTAAGTCAGTTTTGGGACATTTTCAAATGACCAACAGCTTGTATTGGTGTCGTTTTTTTAATAACAGTATTGTACTACTCATTTTCATCATAACTTGATAGCAATCAGTTTAACTAAGAGTGAAACGGTGTGATCAGTCTATTAAGAAGTTGCCATCCATCTGGAAGTTATTCTTGTTAATCCCATCCTCCACTTCTAAATTCAGCATGAATTTGTTAAATTCAGCTTCTTTGCTTTCAATGTTCTGTGATATTAAACAATCATATATCCATGATAACAAAAGCTACATTTCTTTACACAATTTTTACAATGTTAATGCAGGTGGTTGGCGAGAGCTTCCTTATGCCCTGGAGGTTTCTGAGCTAAGGGTTCATCAGGAGATTTTTGTGGTGTCATTTTTTGTCTCGTCTTTTATGTTGCCTGCAACAACATCAAGGGTGGTTTCCTCCACCTATTGGGCTGGCACTTGTCATACAGGTGAAATAAGTCTCAGCACAATGTAAAACCCCAATCAAACAGACCACATTTTAATATGAGGATGTGTGCGTGTGTGTGTGTGCACTGACCAGGACCCACAGGTGGTACTCCAAATGTGCCCACACTCAGAGTACTGGCATTTTATTAATCCCCTGATTGGGATGTTTATAGGTGAACATAATTGTGTTTAGAAAGCGCTAAATGTTGACTTGAAGTTGCCTATTCTGAGTTATGTACATGTTTACAAAACTTTTAACTCAGAACTTTGGCTCTACCTAGAGATTTCCCTTCCACTATGTGAAAGCTTGAGTGTTATTATTGAAGCTGTCAGTGAAAGAAGCTTATAAAAGACCTGTACACATCACTCTAACAAACTGTTATTGCCAATAACTAGTGAGGAAATGAAGGCTTGTGTTGAGCGGCTTCTCATTAGCATTCCTGAAGCACCAGGCGTTTTTTCCCTGTGTTGCCAGTACACAAAGCTCTCTAAGTTAGCATATGATCCAGACTAAAATCCTCTATGCCCTACATGTACCTTAAACAGAACTCACTGCACAATAATGCAAGTTAGTTACATATAATTATTACGCCGTAATATTGGTGAAATACATCATGTACCCCTGTATTAAAATGAAATTTGCATAATATCTGAAGTAAAATGGAGAAACCGTTATTAAAAAGGCATACAATGTCTCCTTTCAATTTTGAAAGTTCCACCATCCATGTGATATTTAATATAATGCTGTCTAATTAGAATGAGAAAAGAACCGTGTATAGATATCAAGAGTTAGCGAGAAACGCAAATTAGACTTTGCTATTAAAATGGATGTGTTGCCAATGTCTAAGTAAACTACGAGCTATATGGGTATACTGTGAGGGTCTAAATATACCAGATTGTAATCACTTAAATAGACATCACTAAGTCCAAAGGCTTCCGTTGCCTTCCCTTTCAAATTGTCTGATAAAGGCTTTCGACGGGAAATTAGAAAGACTGATTGGAAATGACTGGGAACAAAGACTGATGTGCAGGCTGACAAACCATTGACGTGGGAAGAACAGTTTTCTTTTCCTCAACATTGCCTTTGATGGTTTCAAAACAAAGCCAAATGAAGAAGATACCATTATATGCCTTGGCTTTCAAACTTACAGGACTGATATTAAAGTATGGAAACTGTAAACTGAATGTGGAAAGCTAATATACATTTTAAATACAACTTTTAAAAAACATTGTATAGCATAAAAAGTAAAAAAGGGTCTCGGACTAAGCTGGGCGCCTACTGTGCATTCTCTTTAGAAGTCACATGATAAATAGCTACTATAAACCTGGCGACTGAACTGACTGTATTTCTATGATAGCATGGACTGTGAATTGACTGTAGTTCTCGGGCATCAGGGACTGGATGTGTTTAAGATGCAGTAGTCATTACTCTCAGTAAGAGTCTCTTTGAAGCATAACATTTCTGTCTCTACTCCCTTTATGCTTGTCTGCTCAAATCTAACTTCAATACCATCACCAGCAATGTGACATGAATAAACAAACACAATTCCCACACAACCTTGAGGTAATGGGGACTAGGTGGAAGTGACTGACTAGTATCTGTTTTCTCTTCTACTGTATAGCTCAATCTTCTAAGGCGTCTTCAGGGTTTCAGCTAGGCTCTATTTAGGACCCAAGGCCGGTGCCTTCACAAAAAATAAAAAAGGCTGATTTTTACAGTCATTTAATTTTTCTCTTTTTCTCCTGTTAAAATAGCTTAGTCATCAAACAGTTTTCGCAAAAATTACATAAAGGCACCTACTAAAAAAAAAGGGGGGTTACAATATTTGTGCACAATTTATCCTCGTTTTTGGTAAATTGGTAATGCTTTGTCTAAGATTAAGATTACTTTCTATCATTAAGTCTATTAAATGAGTACAGTCTGGTACATTTATATGGTTATCTAAGGAAAGTAGTTCGTAAATATATACAGTGGGGAAGTTCTACAACAGTTGATCATATTGAGAAGAGACAGCTAGTTTAGTCTGACTGGAGGGTTAAGACTCCATTGTTTCTCAGGTTAGGAGAGAGATTTAGAGGGCAGACTCCCCAGGCCTGGGATCCTTCTGATAATACCTTAATGACTGGAAGGAAATCTGGTATTTAATGGGCACAGACCAATCCAAATAGCCCTTAAGTAGTGGTGGGTTGTCTGAAGCAGCTGTTACTGGCCTCCCTCTGATCCACTTATAGGAGAACTGCACAGATCTACCAGCTTCAGATTGGAATATATCTCTGATACACAGACAGTTTATTGTCCATCATCTTGTTAACAGAATCCACTACATGTACATCTAGACTTAATTTAGTTCCAGAAAACATATGGGCACCCAGAATAGTATCAGCCCATTATAATGTTAATAAAATTAATTTAAAAAAATAGTATCCATAAAATCTGGGTCAAAATTACACCAAATAATTGCTGTGCCATGAAAAGCTATGACACAGTTTGTTGTCCTTTATGTTATTGTTCTCCTGAAGTTGTTCCAAATTAAACCATAGATTCATGAATTTGGGATAAGAACCAGGAAAACAAAACTCCCCTGAAGATTAAGTTGGACATGACTTGTTTTTGTAGACATTGCTGGGCTCTGAATATTAGAATGCATAAGCCATTTAGATAAACAGAAAATAATGATGCATCTTGGAGATAAGTGGATATAGACATAGGCCTATCATTGGTATAGATATATATATTAATCTGGTTGGATATCCTACATAAAATATAATCTAAACCAGAATGCATTGCATGACTGATCCTTCGGGAAATAACTGATATGGTAATGTACTGTATCTATGATACAGTTAGGAGTTCTATGATGAAGAATTGAAGATATTGGCCTACAGACACACATAAAGTGTTTGCCGATGGAAAGTAGAAGTTATGGCCAGACACCTTGGTGAACTACTGACCTGCTTTTAAAATCTCTTCCAAAGTTTTTAAACTGTTAAAATTTTACCTTGTTAAAAGTTTTCTGATGGTACATGTATCTGCAGTTAGCCAACGTTGTCATATCCGTAATCGTCATTGCCTAAAGGAATTGGGATCAAAGGCTATACAATCCATGATCTACATGAATGATAGCAGCAGGTTGAAATAGCCTCGTCTGTTATGTATGTATATTGGTTACATGTATTTTACATCAGAGTATATAAATGTAAAGATAGCCTGGCATATATATAGCATAATAGAGCTATTATTCCTTATCTGTTTTAATTTCACCCTTGTGTTGATCTTTATGTATTGTGTTGTTGTTGTTTAGCCAGTTTTGGACGCCTGAGGACATGTGCGACAGTGTTGTAAACACCACATGGTATATCCTCTACCTTCTCAATGCTCATTATCTACAATCTAATTTACTTTCTAATTAACTCTTTAATTTGCCAGGAGATTATTGACTCGATGAATAATTACCACCAGAAAGTATCATTACAAAATGTTTGAGATTAAAAGCTAAAATTGTTTGTGGAATAAGATTGCCGTGTCGGTTGTGTTGTTCTATTGCTGATAACCATGACCACGATAGCATTTTCAAAAGAAAATCTTGCTACATTTACATCTGAGATTTGTTTAATTACCGCAGAGTTTACACATGTTAAATAAAATAAATATAAAAAAAATAGCTCACATATGTGCTCATTGCTTATAAACATCCAAGATAAAGATCTAGAGTTTTTTTTCTTCATTTTAAAACAAAAATTAGTCCTTTTTTTGAAAGGTTTTAATAACATAAGTTTTTATGCGATACAAACCTAGATGCCTATTTCATATAAGCTTATTTAATTCTACAACCAGAGCTTCAAATCTGCTTCCCAAGATACTCCATATGAATACGACTGCTGAAGGCTGTATTTAATCTTTTACTGCGCTATTAAGTTTTGATTAATACATCAGCTTTGATACAAGGGCTCTTATCAGTTCCGATATAATTACAAGAACTCAAAGAAAACATATGTATAAATACTCTACTTCTGAGAAGCCTGTGAGAACCTATAGTGCTGGCGTTTATTGCCTTTAAACATCTCCTTAACTCCAATTGCATAATCTTTTGATGCTCAAAATCTCACAACTTCAAAGGTACTTGTACTATTGACATTAAACAAACTCAGAGTACACAGTTTGATATTCAGATTGTACAAGAGTTTAAAGTAAAGATATGAAATGCTCTACTTACCATCAAGGTGGGTTTGAGTATAATCCATTGCCTTCTATCACATACTACATTCGTGTTATTCCACTTTTTTATCATCCCCAGTATAGGAGAGAGATCTACAAGCCTCCGATCACACCACTCTCTAGATCCATCTACAAGCCTTTCTCTAGATCACACCACTTTGTTGAGGAACAGATACACTTGTACATGAAGTCGCTCCATCCAACCTTCCCCCTATTCATGTCTCCTTTCATCTCACAACAGCTGTGATAAACTCTCTATAACACAGCCTAGTAATTTTAAACGCTTTCCCTTCATAGCATTTTATTTCACCAATCAGCAAACTCATTATACAGAAACTGCTGTCTCTTTTCCCAAGCTGATTCGCTGTAGATATAGAGCACACCACTGTAGTGGTTATATTCAAACATTGTAAGGGAACATTTTTTTTTGCTTTTGTTGATCTTTAAAAAACAGATTTTGTAACAAATCTGTAAACACACATGTGTTTGCACATTACTTCACATGAATACACTACTGGGATTTCACTTCACATGGGAACACAATCACAGAAGCCAACAGCATTTCAAACCACGGGGTTTCTTCCAGAAACCACATTGGATTCCTAAGGATGCATGTATTTAAATGCATAAGGTTTCCATATTTTCATTTCCACGGAGAACATATTGCCATACATCCTTGACAATATAAGGTTTAAATCATTTATAGTATAAGACGGTGGTTCAACACATGTCAATGTAACCACTCTATCTATATACATGTACATGTAAGCACTATTCAAACATTTGCTGTATTCCTTCAAGCAATGCCAAAGCACAGATGTCTTTGACAATGGTAACACATATTTCATAACAATACCAGGCAGGTATCTATTGCTTCACATTCCTCGTTTTTTAACACAATTAACTTAAGTGGAGTGTTGGGTCTAAACATTTTACCTTCCTAAAGGATTGAATCTGAACTATAATAACAGGTTGCATGCTCACATATTAATATCCTCTTCAAAATATCCAAAGGTAAATTGATCTGACTTAACCAGTGTAACCACCTCTGCATATGCACTTGTCCTTACAGGTAAATGCATCATTCTGACTTATTCCTGGTAGAGGTATGGTGTTTGACTCTACCCTGATCTTATCCTTGATCCACTCGACTTCCATGGACCTGGTCCCTGATGTTATCCTCGGTCTTCCATGGACCTGCTCTCCGTTAATGTAACCAGTACTGTTTGATCTCGGTTCCCTCTCGCACACAGCAGGTTATCCTCCACGACTCCCTGATAAATAGAATTTAATTTCCTCAGAGATATTCCCCAGTCTAATACAGCACCAAGGCAGCCTATAACAGTAAACATGTCAAACATTTTCATTTAGCTGATTGAGGTGATTAGATCTGTAGGCTTTGGCTAGAGGAATGGAGTAGATGGATTCTATAGCGCTCTGAGAATGCAGTGTGATCTGTGAGATGAACATTTCTCACTGAGCAGACATGCCAGCAAAGAGAGAGACCTTGGGCAGGTTTGGGGATTCCCAGACATGCCATTATTACCTCCACCTCAAACGAGTGGGAGAAGATTCCCCAGTGAGGGGGAAGCCCTAGTTATAATCCAAGCGGACTGTCAATACAAATCTCACACAACTGTTAAGGGTTGAGCTTTATATACACAAGAGATACAAGGCTTTGCTCTTTGGTTTTTACCTCACTATGTATATAATCTAGTCTGTCATCTCTCCAGCAAATGTGTTTCTGCTCTGTCAATTGAGTTTCTCCCCGAGTATAAAGTCTCTCGCCATATGTCCATATTTTACTGTTTTGTGAGAGGAGCTGGTTTAGGTTTAATTGGGGTTTTATGTAAGCCAGCTTTAGAGAGATCGAGATGTAAACTATTGTCCTGTACAGTTATGTAGACATTAGTCTGGGGTGGTGGAGCCTAGAATCTGGTAAACTGAAACCAACGGGATTGTTGACTTAAAACTGCCATAACAACAGTGTCTAAACCACCCGAATACATGCAATGTTCTCTCAATTAATAATGGCTCCCATATCAGCTCCCTTCAAAAAGATAGTTCTCATTTTTCCGAGGGAAATGAGAGAATGCTATGTTTGTTCATCTGATAACCTCCCAGCTATCAGAGGCCAGTTCCCTCTGTGACTCCTCACAGCCCCTGCCCTTTTCAAACATGTAAAGCTCTAGACTGGTTTGCCCCCTCCCACCTGCTATCAAAAGATCAGAGAACGGACTTGAAGGATTTCAGTTGAGGAGGTTGGAAGCTTCCTTAGTCTCTGATTATCTAGAAGTGTTATCCAGTGCCATGGCATCCACCTATGAGGAAAATTTGTTCGCATTATTTATATGCAGGTGGTTTTCAACAAAGTCCCATATTTTTAAACATGCCGTCCTATATGAGTAAAATAAGACTGAGTATGGCATAAGAATGAGACAAACGGTCCATGCACTGACTACTGTTATCCTATATATTAACAGTGATGACAAAGTTCCATGTGGTGACTAGCTCTTACAGATAGCTTTTTGATTTTTCCCCCTGGCTATCTAGATTTTATCATAGAAAAAAAAAACAAGAAGATAACAAATAACCCTAGTTTTAATGGATGTAATTTGACACCTGTCCTATTTTATTTGCAAAT
>JAVFBY010101451.1:0-12078 GCA_034781015.1 Tonicella lineata
GAATTTTTTTAATTTATTTTAGGACACCAATTGTTAGTAGATTCGTGCCTTAAACGCATTAATTAACAATTTATCAATCAACCAATCAATCAAATCATCAATCAATCATCCAGCCAATCAACAAACCAACCAACCATCTAAACAACCAACCAACCAACCAACCAACCAAACAACCAACCAACCAACCAACCAAACAACCAAACAACCAACCAACAAACCGATCAAAAAACAAACCAGCCAACCAACCAACCAACCAACCAAACAACCAACCAACCAACCAACCAACCAACCAAACAACCAACCAACAAACCGATCAAAAAACAAACCAGCCAACCAACCAACTAGCCAGCCAGCCAGCCATCCGGCCAGCCAACCAGTCAATCAATCAATTAATCAAATAATTGGTCAAGATCTGTCCAATTTTCCAACCTATCATCAACAAACTTAAAACACTCAGATGAATCCACCGGGGGTCGAACCTAGGGCTTTTTATGGCACCCACAATCAATAGCTACCTCGCTGAGAAAATTCAAACAGGCCTTACACTTGCATCTGTAAAATCTAATCAACTAATAAATAATAAAAATGAGATGATTGTTGAATTTAACCCAGAAGTTATGTTATATGGATCGATGCACTTAAACTTTATTATTGAGTATACATGTACCTACACTATATGTGATAAGGTGGGGAGAGTAATTGATAACAAGGAAATGTGCGTTCCATATTATTGTAGAAGGAATTTTCTTCCAAGCACATGTCTTTAAAATTTCAACATAGCTAAATTTGCGGGCGTTTCTTGGTCGACACATTCATTCATCTGTCTCTCTATGAATGGGCAATTTGTGAATGATTAGAATTTGTGAATGGCCCAAATAAAGCTACCTAGGCACGTGACCTTGGTAACTAAGGGCGTGGCTTGTAGTAGCTAGTCGATTGACAACACGTGCCACAACAGTATATATCTATGTTTCCGGTGACGGCAGATTGGAAACATGTCGGATCATGTTTTGTATAAGGAAAATTAAAAATTACAGAGCAAAAATTAAAACCAGCGAGAACAAACAGATTTCACCATTGAATGCAATACACGACAGGCTTCTACAAAATAACAAATATCGATTGCTCTCATGAAACGTATCATTCGATAAACAGGTGACTACAATTGATAAGGTCGGTTCGTTGCTGTATTGAGAGACTAGCTCAGTAGATCTATTTTGGGACCTGTTGTAATCGGTTTAGATGCGGGGGAGATACACAGCTGGCATCGCTAAATATAATCGTTCGATAGCGATATTAGATTCATTGACTCTCTGTGAATGAATTATTCCTCTTTGGCCGTCTGTTGCTAGCCGTCAACTACACACTTATTGACCACGCGGGTAAATTTATATGTGCTAAACATCAAGCGGCTATGTCAATATGAGGGACTGATTAACGCGGGGCAAGTCAAATAAACACTTTACACGGATTAACTCAATGTATATGCAATACCTAAAAATATCATACCTGGTTGACAACCTGAAAGAGTTTTCCATTCTGGAAAAACAAAAACAATTCGCAATATTCTGGTCTAGCTTTAATGTACTTTCCCAAAGGTGAAAGTGATGGATTCATTACCGTGGCTTTTTTCTGTTTCTAAATTATAGAACGTTTCTACTGTGACGATAAAAATTTGTCTATCAGAAATTATAAATAATACAATTTAAACGGCATGGTATCTGTATAAAAACAATTCTTTATCTTCATTATTAAAAAATGAAGGTTAAATAGAAAGAAAAATCAATAAAAATAAATCTTCCTTTGTGTGACTAATCGTTGTATCAATACAAAACCGCCCACCAGAAACATCGATCCATGAGTGTACTATATTGAACGTTTGTAGTCATATACATTTTACTAAATAATCCATAAAAAAAAATTGCCCCAGGTGACTAAAGGCACCATCGTAAATTAAGTGCTGTGTCATCTTTCTCATGCATATATCAGTAACATCACACAGATCTGAATAGTTCTACGACAACAACAAAAGATGGCTTATCAATACAATATTTCTGGAATTCTTCTCAATTTCGAGAAAGGTACGAGCCAATTTTAGCCCGATACACCAGCGTGACTTGACGCTATAAGATAATGCACGGATAAGGGTTACATTTGATATTGGAGTGACATTCGATTTTTGAATGCTTGTTTGATTGATTGAGGGTCTACGTCAAACTCGGAGTTATTTAACTCATATGACGGCGTGCCAGCCCAATGGGTGGAAGAATCCAGTCTATGCGTCACTGGCAACATCAATATAGCAGGAGAGGACAAGTACGGAGCGAAAAACAGGACAACAGCAAAATCGGCTTCATGGTGCCGCTTAGCTCTGGAAACACAAGGACACCAGGAAGCTCCCGCGAACCAACCGCCAGTAGAATTTCAAAGTTGAATAACTTAAAAAGACAAAAGAGGAATAGAGGCAAACTTTTGATTAAGTTTTGCCGCAACGTCCAAATATCTGTTCCGGCCCCCTTAAGAGAAGACCCTCTTATCTATACATTTTTCTTAGATCGTACTACAACGCAGTGTCATGGATTCCAAAATCTCTATTTGTTATCGAGCAATGCAGATACCAGCACCGTGTTCAAGCCTTAGTGCTTGGTAATAAATATAGTAGTAGGAATCCATATATTTGTGTTGTGTTGCTTGACGTTACACAAGGTTTTATAAAGTACAACTCAAGTTCTGGTTTATTATCAGTACAACGTTTCAATGTCTATTCTGATATCGTCCTCGGGCATATATGTTTCGTGTTACTGCACGAGCTTCTACCTGTCCTTGCAGGTTGTTGGCAGGATGCCCTGGAGCTCACATGTAGAGCTAAAGAGCATCAGGAAGCCGATTTGTTGTGATGTTCTTTTTTGTCCTGTGGTGTCTTTCGTATTTTGGGTGGCGTCAAATGTGGTTTCCTTCACCCATTTGACTGGCACAGGTGAAATACGCCTGAACACGGCGCCAAACACCAAGTAACTCAACAATCAATCAATCAATTTGCATGTCCCTTGAGCAAGTTGGGTAATACACATTGACTTTAGATGCAGAGTTCTGTATCATTATTAGTCTACTTTGTATCCGTATATATTGACTTATGCTGTCGATCTGAAGAAAACCACACACCAACTAGCATATTGTTCTATAGTCACTGATATAAGAGAAAAGGTTGCACACATTTGCTTTGCTCCGAATCAAATAAAATCTCAAAGCAAACGTTACTGGTCAAAACTCACAAAAGAGTTAAACAAAATAAGACATAACAAATCATTTACTGGATTTACAAAAGACCACCACCCCACCAAAATAGATAACTGTTAAACAGCCGGATTTAAAGTACCATATTTACTGGTTAATAAACTTCAAAATAAACTACCACTATTCCCTTGTTAAAGTATACAAAGATCACGTTATATAAAGTGAGGTTAAGTTTTGTGGTTAACGGTTTTAAATGTGCATATAGTCGTGCGCATTATATACAGGCACACAGGGCCTGGATGAACACCTGTGGTAGGCTGGGCCAATTAGCACCTGTTTTAAAGATGCTCTGCTCCCACGACCCAAAGGGTATGTGTCCTCAGGTAATGAAGACCCTTACCTAGTTCCTCGACCACATATTAGCATATTTACCTTTATAGACTCTTTGAAGTTTATTTTAGTCTATACGAAGATTGCCTGTGTAAAAACATAATCTCCTAATACCTTTCCTTTTCTTTAACCTATTTTTTTTCACCAATTATAGTCTAAGGTCCGTGTAGCTTTTAAATATTAAACCCGTTAATCTTACATATTATACATAAAGTTAATCTTTAAATATATTACTGCAATTAATAAAGGCAAATTTATGCCAGCTCAGTGAAGTGGAACGAGAGAGCGACAAAAGATTCGGACAAAAAAAAACCCCTTTTTTTATAAGTGATAACACACAAATAAGCATAAAATCATCAGACAAATATATTAACATTGTCGGTGTTCTTTTTATGCGTACAAACTCCTGTTTAACTCGTATTCTCCAGATCTCGCCCTTCATGCTTTATTGAAATCGGCTAATTGGCTAGCTGATCTAAGCTATGATTGATCTCTTCCCCTTCACGTGAGATCTGATACGGAACTACTCAATAGAGTCCCCCACAACATCAAACAGCCACCGCCAACAATGTTTATTTGAATTCAGACAGCTTTGCTTCATATAGACTACACACCCAGACAATTCTTGCATTGACTTATTTTGGTAACTTTGACAAAAAAAAAAGAAGAAAAAGATGTTCGTGTCTTCGGCGGGAAGTTAAAGTTACTCGTTCCGGAGGGTCTTTATATCCTACGCAGGCCACCAACAGATAAACCTTTCTTGTAAAATAAGAAAATATATATATATGCATGCATATATATGCATCCATGTAGGTAGGTCTATTGCGGAGTTTTGATTTGACAGTTATCACACATTTACAGTAAGATTTAACATAATTATGGCTCCTCCGATCATTGGTGAAATATGAATATATACTATACAGTTCACTTCCCTGTGTCAAAGTGATTTGCTTTTGGAAATATAGGTTATACTGGGACGCTTATTTTTTTTTGGTTCGAGATTGTCCTGTAGAGAGTTACCATTTATATTATTATGAACTGTTCAATACTTTCAACAAACGGTCTCAGGATAACATTTCAAAGACATCTATAGTCTTCATAAAAACTTACGATGAAAAGGTTTTATCTTTTGTTTGTATGTGCCGGGGTTTTTTTGCTGTAAAGGAGTGAGCCAAGGTTTGATTTTGAGACCATTCCTGTTTAAGATAAATATATATTTTATAGAATAAGGTTATATTTTCAATTGTGAATAAAAAAATAATTAATTTATCTCTTCTGCGTGCCAATTAAACATTTAGCAGGTTCTTATACTCTTTACATACAAATCAATATAAATATAAAGTCGTCTCAGACGGATTAAAATGTTATATTTTGAATTTTAAAATGCTTTTGTCTTCGACCTTTCAGACATTAAGGGGCACGATTGGCTTTTTATCATTTCTTCATGGTAAAACACCGCGTGAAGTCAAAGTACAGTTTGACTTTGAACTGTACATGTATTAAACATTTTAAGAAAGTTCTTGAAAGCATCTAGAATATTTCTCAAGTAGACTATACCTACGGCTACGTAGTAGAGTAATACTGATACAGAACTCTGCATCTAGACTATACCTAACATAAAGATGCTAATGAACAAAAGCTTATTAGGCCTACATCTTTGTTAAGTTCTTTAAATTCCTATCATTAGATAATTCTATTCCTTGAACAGTGTAAATGTGGTAGTTAAATTCTTAACACAAACGGGTGATAGGTATCACTTTTTATTGACTGCTAAAGGTCCATTCATGGATGAGTCACGTGTGGTATAGTGGTTGTATTTCATATCTAATGATCTCTACTTTAAATCAGATCAAACACCCTATCTAAAATGAGATAGCATATCTTTGATTCGGCCCCTTGGGATTCACACAAACGGCGGTAATTGACTCTTTGATGGTGATCCTGTGCAAACTATTTGCTGGACTGGTAGGTATCGGCCGGTCAAAAGCTTTATCTCCCCCCACCACTTTTCAGCTACGACAAACTTACTTTTCAATATGTTTGAATTTGCCATTAGCTGTTGATTTACTCGATAAAAAAAACTTCTAACATAGATGGTCTGTGTTCAGAAAAATCCATTCATCGCCAGTAATTTTTTTAGTACCACAAAATGAATAGATAATTAGAAAACATTATAAGAATTGTACGTGTTAAGGATTCCGTGTCTGGCTCCGGATGCGCTTCACTGGCCACACACAGAATCTTCATACAGCTTTTTTAGTCGGATCAACAAAAAACACTAGCTTCCTATACGGTTCCGAAAGCACTACTAAGCAGAGAATTGAATAAAATTATGAAGGTATTTGGCTTTGATCGCTTTGAAATTGACAAGGAGCGCTCGGAGCGACATATACATGGTGTGTTTTTAGATATACATTATGTATGAATTGTTTATGATGTGTCAAGAAGATTGGCGCGCACAGACATTACCTATACATTAGCTCTATATATTGAGCATACCGCTATTATGCCTTTAAAATGCAATTATTTAGTCTAGAGTCGATATAAAATGACTTGTACAGGCGGATGGGAAATTTGTCTAGCATCTGACTTTTATTTAAGATAAAGACCACTTCTTTTTCCTCAGCTAATTGCTCTAGAGCTTTCTAAAAGCGAGACAAAAAGTACATGTATTAGCGTTGCTTAATTGTTTAACAAGTATTCCTTTTTTAACCAGCGACTCATGTCAACAGCTTGACACGTCTGTTGTGTTCATTTTGTCGGCATTTAATGATACTCGTTAAGGTTAAATGGCCTGGGTTATATGACTAATTTACTCTATATACAGTGTCAACTTTAGAGGAAATGCAAATAGCTTCATGATAATTTTAATTAATGCAAATTAATTATCAGTCACACCAACACATCGGTTGCTACATGTGCCATTGTACAAATACAATTAAACAATTGTAAATTAAAAAAAAAAATACCGAAGCTGTTCATGGTCATTTTTGGTGCATGTATTTGTTAACAGTTCGGTAGAAGATGTTTTGGTATATGACTTGTATTGTTGCTTATTACGATGTAAAGTAGGAAGTGTAATAGTGGATTCGTGGGCTCTTCAAAATTATGTATGACGTACTATTTTGGATGTATATGCTTGTTCACAATGACGTCTGATCGTATAAAATGTTGTATGTATATGGTTGTTCACAATGATGCACCATAGGTCATGCAATGCTGGATGTATATGGTTGTTCACAATGAAGTATAGCAGGTTGTTCATCACAATAGCAATGCTGGATTTATATGGTTGTTCACAATGGTGTACAATATGTCATACAATGCTGGATGTATATGGTTGTTCACAACGATGTACAGTAGGTCATTCGATGGTAGATGTATATGGTTGTTCACAATGATGAACAGTAGGTCATGCAATGATGGATGTATATATGGTTGTTCACAATGATGTACAGTAGGTCATGCGATGCTGGATGTATATGGTTGTTCACCATGATGTACAGTAGGTCATGCATTGCTGGATGTATATGGTTGTTCATCAGGATGTACAGTAGGTCATACAATGTTGGATGTATATGGTTATTCACAATAATGTACAGAAGGTCAGGCAATGCTGGATGTAGTATATGGTTCTTCGAATAGAAATTCAGTAGGTCATACGATACTGGGTGTATATAGTTGTTCACAACGATGTACAGCAGGCCATGCAATGTTGGATGTATATGGTTGTTCACAATGATGTACAGTAGGCCATGCAATGCTGGATGTATATGGTTGTTCACAATGATGTACAGTAGGTCATACAATGCTGGATGTATATAGTTGTTCACAATAATGTACAGTAGGTCAGGCAATGCTGAATGTAGTATATGGTTCTTCAAATAGAAGTCCAGTAGGGCATGCGATGCTGGGTGTATGTGGTTGTTCACAATGATGTACAGTAGGTCATGCAATGCTTGTTGTATATGGTTGTTCACAATGATGTACAGTAGGTCATGAAATGGTGGATGTATATGGTTGTTCACAATGATGTACAGTAGGTCTTGAAATAGTGGATGTATATGGTTGTCCACAATGATGTACGATAAGCCATACAATGCTGGATGTATATGGTTGTTCACAATGATGTACGGTAACTCATGCAATGCTTGATGTTTATGTGGTTGTTCACAATGATGTAAAGTAGGTTATGCAAGCTGGATGTATATGGTGGTTCACAATGATGTACCGTAGTTAAGGCAATGCTGGATGCAGTATATGATTGTTCAAATAGAAGTACAGTAGATCATCCAATAATGGGTGTACATGGTTGTTCACAGTGATGTAGGAGGTGCACTGTACATGGACATTTACAATAACAGAGGGCGTACCATTGTTGTTCACAATGATGTTGGACGAACTATTCCGGATGTACTTTGATGTTCACGAAGTGTCTGCCGACGTCCATCAAAAGACTAGCCGCCACACCACCGCGTAGATATAACAACCTCCGAATTTACCTCTCTTAACCGAAAGGCGATTAAATTCAGATAGTTTTTCTACGGATTGCGGGCTTGACTAAATTGATCAGTATCTCTGCTTTCTGATAGAAATTAACACAATTCTCCGTTTATATATCAATTAGTGTCAGTTTTTTTGCAAAGCGGCGATGTTTTGTCGATGATAGAAAATAGCAATGAAGCATTCATTTTGAACACAAACCCAATTTGTTGAAGGATTGGTGGCTGTGTGGTCGATCAGTATCACAGAGACCACCCCGCATGGACAATTTATAATTCTTTACAATATTTTTTGATTTTACTACCGAACAGTAGTATAAATAAGCTCTCGATGCAATGGTAACAATGTAGTACAAAGAGTCAACACATATTTCTTCGACTGCAATTTATGACCAGCCTTTAAAGTTATCTCCTGATTAATGACATTATACATGCTAAAATATCGATTCAAAACGAAATTATCGTTTTAAAGACCAGTTATATGATTTGTGTTTAACGTCATACTCAAGGGTATTTTGCTTCCAGTTCCGAGATGTTGAGGTTTTATCTAACCCATCGTACGCAATCAATTGGATACGCCACATGATTGCATTGAAGAAGAAAAAAAATTTCAAACAAAAAAGAGATTTGGATATACATTTATAGTTTTCTATGTGACTAAAACTTTAACAAAAAATAAACTCGAAAAAGATAGAAGATAATGCCATTTGTATGGGGGTGTTATCGAATGAAAGATTTACTAAATATAATGTAAAAGACGCGAAATGGGAGTAGAAGATCGCATAAATAAAGTCTAAGCAGACTATCGGGATGACCTAGATATGTGTATGAGATTTGCGAAACGCGGAGCTCACGAAGTCAATATGTAAACACGGAAAGATATATGTGTAGAACAGGCCTGTTTAGCGTACAGTGCACAGAGACAAGTCACATAATACATGACACAAACAAACACTAGCCAGTTCATGAAAGAAGAGCTATATAAAAATATCATACTTTGTATTGTTTATTTTTTTAAGAAGTACAGCCATAGACTATAAACGTACTCGAATGGGGGTATATACATTGGCGGACAAGATTTTACAAGAATAACATAGCAAGGACAAATTTTAAAAAATCCGTGATTACTTAACTGGGTGCGTATATTATTGGCCCGAAGTTCCGATAGACCGAAGGTCCATTGGTCCGAGGTCCATTGGTCCGAAGATTTGTTTGTCCAAAGGTCCGTTAGTCCGAAGATCTGGTAATCCGAAGGTCCATTGGCCCGAAGATCCGTTAGTCCGAATCTATAATGAACAACAGCTAAAGACATCACTCAGGTGGGCCTAATCAGCCTATACTTCCAAGTTTATAAATGGGATACAAATTTGAACTCAATGGCTGTACCCCTAGGTCTCAAGTCTATAGCCCTTTCCAGGCTCATCACGCACATCATATTCCATTCACCACACAATTGCTCCAAATTAGGTTGCTATGCTGCTGACCATAGCCCATAAGCGACTTGCTAAACAGAGTACACTAGAATAGGCTTGCTTTGCTCTGTATATAGTTGTCATAATATATACAGTGATATACCAAATATTACACAAGGCTTTATGGATAACAACTTCGGGTTTGGCACGAATTCTACATATATGTATCACACAGAGACTTGGAATGCTCTCGATAACGAGCGCATGTCCAGGCTCTGTCTGATATACATATATGTACATTTGGTGCCAAACCAGAAAAAGTATACTTTTTTGCCAAATTTCGATATGGTTGAACCTTTTGTCTTGCGGTTACTTTTTGTATTTTTATGGAATAAAGCGTGGATAAATGATGTTAGACCTCAAGAACAACCTTGCTATCCATCCTGGCAAATTTGGATAAGGTGCGCAAACGGCTTTTCCCACACTATCTCGCGTTACTTGTTATTTGCAGAGCCTAGGAGCACGTGTTGTCATAGCAAATCTCGGGGCCACGTGCTGTTCAGCCTAGAAATTATAACAGACAACCACTAGAGCACATTAATGCAAATTTGGAGAGAAATGCAGCATTCTTTCAATCCGAGATTTCTCTTGATTCCGAGTATATCCATTATAATGTGTTTCTAAGAGTATTTGCTCAAATGCAAGCAAAACATTTAGACATATATGCAATGTCTTGGATACTGTGGGCGCTAAATAAAAACATATGATATATAGCCCTTCTCTTTTTTTTTCCTTTACATTTACAGCGTTTCGATGAAACAAATGCTTCTGAACATTGATTGGCAACTCAGTCTAGACCAAATTCTATAGGTTGTTTTAATTTTGTTCGGAAATTGTTGTTCAATATTTAAATTTAACAATATATTTAAATTAAATTTTTACCTGAGTTCGAAATTGAACTAAAAAGTTTATTGTGTTTTTTTTTCAATTCAACTTTTGTTTTTGCGGTGGTAGTATTCTATGCCATGTGGCTCTCTTGGCATCATATATTTGGGTCCTGTGTTTCTCCTGTGTCTTGTCGTTATTTGTTGCCACGCTATATCACGAGTGAAATAACCTCAAGTATGATGGGGAAACTACCATCGACTGAAAGCTAACAGCTGTTCTTTGAGCCCACTGTTACTTTTGGGGACTTATGCATTGCTACTTGAACAGGTTGTCTTTGAATACCTATATGGCGTTACCACAGAATTACATACTGCAAATGCAGTTTAACAATAATTCAAACTAGCGGCCCTTCGGACCAACCGACGTTCTAACGGACCTTCGGACTAATGGACCTTCGGTCTAACGGACTTTCGGAGAAATGGACCTTCGGACTAACGGACCTTCGGACCAATGACCTGCGCCCCTTGAACTGGTAGTATCTTGATAATTAGACAATTTCGGTAGTATAATTCTATAGCAAAAATAAGTTTCGTGTTTTATTAGTTTCGTGTATCATTATTTTATTACGTATCGTAGACCTATATCGTATATCTTTTATACTAAACCATGTCATACACATTATGCATTTGCTTGTGTTACGAATCATGATTAATTGTTTCATTTATATCTAAATTTATAGAGATTACATTAAATTTAACGCTGACGAAGATACAGTTTACGTGCATCTGATGCCTCTGGGGAAGTACACAATAACACGTGTTGCTAAGTGTATATAGATGACAAGGATCGCAAGAACGTGTGGGGAAAAAACAGTCGTGCGCCTCCGGTCCGTGTAACACTTGCTATTTCAATTTTTGTTTTCTGTTGTTTTTTTCTGTACAGAAACCAAAAAATGAAAATTTCAATTTTCAATTTTCGTTTTTTCTTACTCGAGTCGGAAAATTGAAAATTGGTCGTTCAGCTCATGCCTTTCATTTTTGTCTACCTCTCTTTCAAGAAACGAAAATCAAAAGACATAATGTGCAAACTTAAGCGTCGGTGCTTTCAATTTTGCTTCGTTCAACAATTGTGGCGAGTTGCATCACTCGGCACTTTCTGTGTCCGCAAACGAAGCCTCGGAGGTGAGTGAACGCAGTAGTATACTGCACAAAATCAGTTGTATCCCAACCACCGGATATTTAAACCCAAATCACACCGCGGAACTATCCAACGATTTTAGCCCTATTTTTAGACATTATCCCTCTCTCACTCCCGCTCAAAATATATGCCAATCAAGTGCGCATGTGAAGTGGTCCGATCATTGACAAAAGTTGTGCGAAGTAAAACTGAATGTACCGGTGTGCACATGGTGTCTTTTGTTTTTCGAAAGAGAGAAAGAAAAATTTAAAGGAATGAATTCATTTTGTAACCATCTACTATCTAGCTTTTCAACGCGGACTACCGGCAGAGTTCTTAATCAAATGGCATGAATTGACCGACCTTCAATTTTCGGACTTCAGTTAGAAAAAAGGAAAGGCATGAATTGAACGTTCATTTTTTGTTTTATGTACAGAAGGATCACAAATCAAGAATTGAACTAGCAAGTGTTACAC
>JAVFBY010101562.1:0-12076 GCA_034781015.1 Tonicella lineata
AAAATAAATCCAGCTAAATGCCACTCCCTCTGAATGCCACGGCCGAAAAGCTGTCGGTGTTCTATGAACCCCTTGTTGTATATATTTCAGTGTATTTGAACATAAATTTGTACATTAAATACAGTACACCACACAATCAACCTTTATTCCTAATGAGAGTGACTGCATTGTGTTTACGAGAGGACTTCACTGTGTGCCCAAATCATTAGGTTAATTTTTTGGCGACTACCTTCTTACCTAACCATAGCGTACATTTGTTGTGGCTACTAAGCAAGTTTCACAAGGACCATCAAGAGCTACTATTGGATTGTTCCACGTTACAAAATATAAAGGGGTGAAAGTAGCACATATGATCGTCTACTTCAATCCAATTATTATTCTGCCAGTTGTGTTGTTGAACCAATAATTATATTCAGCTGTCAGAAAATTATACAACTAAATATTGTCAACTTGTAGTGATTTTTTAGAAAAGTCTGCTTTAAACTGTTATCTGTATGGTGCAATCAAGTGTCTTTGACGGGAGTTGCGATTGATTGCGCCATACAGATAACGAATTTGTACTTTATTTCATGAAGTCTTAAGACAAGCAGTATGGTTTTGCATGTAATATGCCAAACTCGGGGGTTTTCAAATTTTAGATGCGCATTTACATATATCATACTCAAAACTACATTCATGTTTAACATTAGGCCATTCTTGAAGAGTCTTGGTTTGCACCCATTGCAAGACATGACTGTCGGCCTATATTTCTTCCACTTCTTTGTGTCATTCTCATTTATTGATGATATTAAGGGAGTCATAGAAAAAAAAATATGAACTTTCCATTTCTGCATAAACTGAAAGTTTTGATTTCCTATTTTTCTTATAAATCAATAATGAACTTATACAACTAAGCAGTTTGTGCTTGTTCAAAGCCCCACTCACCGCTAAACGAGATGGTAACTTAAAAAAATATAAGCACACTTTCACTTAAATGACATTTTGTTACATGTACCTAAACTATATAATGCAACGTTTCACGTCACTTTAATATGTCGCAAAGCATTGTAGGCAACCAAAGACATTTGTATCTAACAGGGTTAATTGTGCCCAGTCATCGTAGATTGCAACAAAACAAACTATAACTGCCGGCAAATTTCCGATTTCATGAGCTCTTGCAAAACAATTTCTTAAAATAACGAAATTGTGTCTATGGGATTGATATTTACACTTTATTTCCTTTCATTAGACACATTTTTGCCCTTCTATAAGATGGTTTATCTTCACCGCAATTCAGCCCCATGTAGCAGGGCTTTATATGATTTTTTTTTAAAAGACCGATAAAAATGACACTCCTCAATACTGTACCTTTTTGATGAATTTTTGTGAGTGATTTCCATTTATTATGATTTTAATTTAGTTTTTAACAAAGGCAAAATCATTTCATTCAATTTGGTTGGGGGTCTAGCTGCGATACCCACTTTAAATTCTACCCTATTATTTACGACATGGAATTTCAAAGTGTTGTCAACATTAACTAAGCTACATGTATAATGAATGGGGATCACCAGTGGTAAACAAGGGAGATAACTATATCACCCATATGACACGCAGCGCTAAATACGTCATTGACTAACAATAGCATGATATGAATATTCAATGGAATACTATTGTTAGTCAATGATATAGACGGCACTACCTGTTACAAGGGTGAAATGGTTATCTCCCTTTTTAGCCACTGGCAATCCCCATTGCATTTTTTCTTTTGATAACAGTAATGGCCAGTAGTGTGCATATCACATCCAATGAATTTAAACACTATTGAAGAAAAATTGTATAAGGGGATACATTTGACTGATAGGAAAAATTTGTGTGACATAACTAGATTAGCATTTAATGGTTGAGTGCAAATTTGTTGAAATCGGACAATTATAAAGGGCAACAGTGCACGAGACAGACAAACAAAACCAATAATAAGGGCCAAAAAGGTTTCACCACTAGGATCAAAATATGCAATGATCATCTCCATGTAATATTTTTTAAAAATATTTAATTTATTATTAATTTTTCTATCTTTTTGATATGTTGTTTCTTAGGATTTAAAGATACATTTACCCAAACAATTATTTCTGTTGCAATTTATTTCTTAGGTCTAAACATAGATTGACTGGACTGGACTACTTTATGTATAACAAGCCCAACCTCGTTTTTATTTAACAGCTAATATAATGGGAGTGTGCACTGCCATGATGCTATTCATGTAACATTCTAGAAAGTTTGTCTGTCCGTCTTTTGCCTCCACTCTACCTCCTGTCATATTTTCTAACTAAAAAAGTACTCCGCTGAAATTTTATGTATAACTACTAAATGTATTACAGCGAGAGCTAAAAATAGCTACCTGGGCAAGATTGTTTCACGTGCTCCAGATTGATCCCTCTTCTGAAGTTTTGTAACCTGGAAAGCTCTGAAGTTGTTCATCAATCTTTTAGCCATATTATTGAAATTGAAAGCTGATTGCTGTCCTGCTTTGAGCAAAAAACCTTTTTGAAGATTTTTGTATCTGTTGACTTTCTGTAGCAAAACTTTACAAATGCATGCATTAACTTATCGGTAAGCATAACCAAAATAAAAACACCCATATCATAGATTTCTCTGAGTAAAATTGATTTATTACAGTTTGAAATGTACAATATGAAAGCGAATCACGTATCTTCAGCATCACTCATTTCCTCCTCACCCTCACTGCCGGAATCAGCCAGCTCAGTGTCTCCAAAGGTAATCTCATCACCATCCTCACACTGCTTGGCTGAAAACAAAATTTAAGAGTCAAACTACTTGACTAATTTCTTTTCTTTCTTGATCAAATTATTTTTCATAAAGTGTGACAAACATACAGGTATAACAGGATTATAAGGATTCCAAATACCGATTTTTTTTTATCAACAATGTTTCTGTCTGAACAATGTTTCAGTCCGAGACAAATTATCAAGATGGAGACTAACACGATGAAAATCAATCAGAAGTTGAAAACCATATTAATGGTCATGTGTTCTGTTACATAGTTCGTACGTCTACAACATGTAAATTCAAAACTATCAACGCTTTAAATTTTTATTAATGAAGGTTATCAAGAATATTAAATGATTAACATGGGAGAGAGAGGTGCACTTAAAATTAGGCAATTTTGTTTAGAATTAGTTCTTCAACAAGAAAAGAAAACAATTTGAATCAATTGTTGCCATTTCTACAAAATCATTTTATCTGGTCCTTCAGTAAGCCTAGAAGTAGTAGGGTTTAAAAGAGACACCGTCCCCCAAAATTAGGTTTTATCAGCTAATTCCTATTTCACTGTTTTACGTACCACAGTTTGTTAATAAATTAAAATAATACTGTTGCAATAAAAAATATTAAAGGATACTTTATCTTGCACCAGACCCAAAGAAAACCTGCAGAATTCAAATTCTTCTTGAGGAAAATAAGTATAACTCGTGTAATTCTGAAATTATACAAAAATACCGTATTTTGGATGACAGTGGGACCGTTCGATTGGTCTGTTCTGAGTGTTCCGGAGAATCCGGACTCACAGAACAGGCACTCGAATGGAGAACACTGATCATGTGTCCAGAACTTTAAACTGAGAGGAGGAACATTTGGAGTAGCCGAAAAGTCACATGTTAATCAAAAGACAGAGTTAACCTCATTTAAATAGAACAGCATTTCTGTTCCAATGCGTTGGATTGGTGGTATGTCCAGAATCTGGACGTGTCCCAATGGACCTAATGTCTCTTTAATGTTTACTGCCATGAAATACAATAATATATATTGAATATTTGATTGTTAACAGCAGTTAAATCCAGATTTAACTACATTTACAATGTGTAATGTATTTTTAGTCCTCAGGGAAAGCCAGGATTAAATATTTGTTTACAGGGTTCATTTCACTCTCATGTTAAATGATGTCATGTCTAACAATAGCCTCAAAATGGTAACTAGTTCTAACTGGATACAGTTACAATTGTATGAGTATTTAGGCTGACCACAACAGACAGGTTATAATTTAAGGTCTTGCTGGACCCCTAGGTATATTTTGAGTAAACTGTTTTTATAAAGCCGATTACGGCAATGATTATCAATTGGAAGCATATATATCTATATACTTTTCAAAAGCTTAGATTCCCAGGATTATTAATATGTACATGTTTACAAGATCGAGTTATTATTTCTAAATTTATTACAAATTTATTACACCTCGACAGAGAAAAATACACTGCTTTTTTCAAAGCCTATTTCTCGGAGTCCAATATTTATATCACCAAATAAATAAGTTTATTTAATAGAATAGACCTTGAACTTAAAAAACGGTGCCTTATTTTTAAAAAATTTTGTTTAGAACAAGTTTGGTAAAAGTTTTTGTCTATACAACCTCAATTAAGCTTTAATAAACACCAAACAAAAATCTTTCAGAGCATATTTTTAAAAAAGTAAGGCGAACTTATAAAATCTGAGGCATTGTCTTTTAGCACACACTGTGCTCTTAACAATGCAACAAATTTGATGTTTATACGATGAGCGGTTATCGAGAAATAGGCTTCCTAAATGTAGAATGTGTAAAAAATTTGAACTGCCTGAAAAAGTCAATTTAATGTTTATTGTAACAGGCATGACAGGTAATCATTTCAATCAGCGGGAGGCTTAACGCCAGATAATCCCTTTACGCCTTAAACTCACGTCTTCAGCCCGAGGCAGTCTGTTGCCTTGCGGGGTCATGAAAGTCATGAAATTCTGGCATCAAGGCATCCAACCTAGCAGAAAAATTGTGTTAACATCGCAGGTTGATCAGACTCCTCAAATAGACTTGACAAATCAATCCCTAGATCTGGGCATGGTTGTCTAACGCAGGAAACCAAAGCCAAACCCGGAAGTGTAAACTAAATGGACAGAAGAGAAAATACCCTGTGACTTGCATTGACAATTCATATGACTCATCACATCCAGTGGCCTGCTTAGCTCCGATTGAGAACAAATCTTGAGAACAAATCTACACAGCGCTTTAGGAAATGCCCTACTGCTGGCAGTCGGACATCGAGTACTGCTAAACAGTCTTCACCGGTAACAAGAGTAGAGGTACGTCGGTCACCTAGGTCTGAAATGTCTAACGGGACTGTACTCTGCATCAGCACCGATAGTAACTGATGTCACAAGCGGTATATAACTGTCCCAAGGTCTAACCACTTTCTACTGGGTATGCCCTGACAACAACTGTGTGTTATTATATAACCCAGTACCTTTGGAATGGAATTTAAACCTCTCCCCAAAGTGCCCCATAACTACCTCCCAAGGGAAAACAAATATTGTATGGGCACAATTGGGGAGGACTATATTTACAAAAAACTTTTATTTACATCTGATGTGTAGGTCACTTACCTTCTGCCTGGATATGCTGTGGAGATTACAGCTGAGCAGGTATTTCTAAATTATCTACATATTTGCCTGCCGACTCCCCAACAGCAATTGTTGTGCCCTGCATCCAGGTTGTAGAGGAATCTTCCCCTCCCTTCTCCACCGAGGCTGCCTAAGGCTTCCCTTGTTACCTACCCTTTATATCTAACAAAAACCCGAAAGACACTCTAGACACTCCAGCCACAAACGGTGCAGGTACCTGGATGCACCAAACGGCCGGCCCAGCACTCACAGCTTGTAGACAAGCCAACCTGCACTGCTGCTCGTCATCAACCCCCTCCATTGTGTATTTATTTTTTATTTGACAGCAAAACAAATACTCCCCTCTCTTTATCCAGATCTGCAACCATTATCTGAAAGCTTAAAAGAGCAATCCATGAAGGAGAATATCCTAAAACTTGAATGGGAGAAATCCTACTTAACTGACAGTAGAACACAGAAAACCAATGCAGTTTCTTGGGCTACTGAGAAAAGAATGATAATTATGTGGGAAAAGGCAAGTCCGTTGGACCATGAGGGCGCCCTAGGGGAGGTAGCCCGGAGGGAGAATTTTTTTTCTTCTCAGTATTGAGTTATTTTTCCCTTGGCTTCCACCAGGGCGGCTTCTCCTATAGTCTTGGTCACATGGTAAGCCATAATCTTCCATTCTATTTGACCGCTGTAAGCTCTGTGTTTGGCAGAACTTCTTGAAAGCGGGGTCAGGAGGGAGGGCATTTTCCTTAGTAGAAAAGGTGAGATAGTTTAAAATCATACAAATTACAATTAATTTGTTCAGTTTTTCACACATCTTTCTAAATGTTTTCTACTAAATGCCTTGATTTCCACAGCCGGAGGTGGGCAAGGAGTCTGCGGGCGCCGATCTCCACTCCCTCTACAAGGGCCTACTCTACGTTACCCGAGAGTGCCATACATTTCATTTATACATAAATAATAAATTGCCGTCGTCTCTCTCTGGAGGTCGGTGTGGTGGCTTCCTCCCCTGGCGAGTGGACAGTTGTTGGCAGGGCACAAGGTGCTACTAACACTGTCTATGCCAAGAATACAGTACGACGGAATTCTTCCTCCCTGGAGTATGCTTGACCGTTAGGTCTCGTATGTACTGTCTCTACAGAGATAATGAATCCCAGGCATTCAAACAATATGGAGGGTACCGCCGATATCTCTGTTCCCCCTTACCCTGGGTCTAGAAAACAGGCTGCCGCCCACCACCGGGTTACGACGGACAAGAATTGACACCTGATTCTAGGCCTAGCACCGACACCGAAAGCTGAACTAACAGACAAGAAGGTGGTAAGGCTGACAAGCAATCCCACAGTCGGTGTCTGTGCTGCTGTCAGGAGATTGCATGACGCTTCTCCTATCTATATACACTTTAAAGAAGTAAAAGAATAATGAACCTACCTCAAGGGGTCTTGAGTCTTTCTTACTTAGTGGTGAGACTGTGATGGTCCAGTGATGAACTGGGCTGACACCAATGGTCCTAAGGAGTAGATGTCATCCTGCTAGTAGGTGAGATCCTGTAGATAGTATGTTAAGAAGGTCCTGGTTGAAAGCCAGTGACAAGCTTTCATGATGTCTGATATTGAGAAGTTTGACCAGCTGGGCTAAGAAGCTGCTAGTGCGCGCACCACGTGGGGTCCCGCTCTAACCATTGTTAGATCTCTGGCTCGTGTCCCTTAGTAGACAAGTTTAATGGACTTAACGAGCCAAGATGCAATTGTGTTTTTGGAAATCTCCTATTGGTACTTAGGATTAACGGGGATGAAGCGCCATTTCCGCTCACCTGTAAGTTCCTTAGTTCTGTCCAAATACTCAAATAACGCTCTAATGGGACACATGGGGAGCTCGTCCTCCCATTCCTCTGATAACACGTTTTTTTATCGTGGGGAAAGAGAAAATGCGCGCATGTTTATCATCTAGCCTCCGACTCTTCGCAATAAAGTCGGGCAGCGCGTTCATAGTAACCGACGTCTAGCTTGGTCTATGCCTAATTGATCAAACATCGAGCGCGTGGAGCTCTGAAAAATTCCTTCATTGGAATAATAGATAGCTCAGCACACCAGTCTACAAAGACCCTCCATTTAGACTCAAGAGGATCGAACCGTCCTAGGCACCACTTGTTCTGAAAGCCCGCCTCATTGGGGGATCTGCCGAGCACATCCACACGGGAAGCTGAAGGCTTAGCGATAGCTGGTGGTAAGACTTAAACTTGGCTGCTTGAGCAGGTTGTCCCACCCCGGCAACTTTCTTGGACGATTGGCGAGAAGTAAAAGTCGTAGAGGGAACCACGCCCTCGCCGGCCATCATGGTACGACTAGATACAGGGCGCACCTTGCGCCCTTTCTCTCTATGTCTGCTAGACCTGTAGGGCCGTGGGTAACACGGCCGAGGGAGGATAAGCATATGCGATCAACCCTGCCCAGTCCTGAGAGAGGGCCGCTGGACCTGGAGTCCTGTAAATGGAAGTCTGGTGGTTCCGCTTGTTGCAAACATGACGATCTGCGGTGTCCCCTACACCCTACACATCTGCTGGAAGCCTGCAGAAAACTCCGCTGGAGGCCCAAACCCCGGTCGGAATATCAATCCGCAAGGCCATTAAGATAGCCTGGGGAAACGGGCTCTTCTCTCGATGTCGTTTCCCCAACAAAGAAGGGCCAAGGGCCAGTTGGCAACTGGAAGGCCCTGATCCTACGACTTGTTGATATAAGGCAGGTCCAACCGTCCAGACAATATGGAGGGGATTGTCCACCGCTAACAACAACATTAATTTTTAAAAAAAATTAAATTTCAAAAAAATTTAAATTAAAGTTAACATTGGTGACCCAGTTACGTGATCGTACGTAGGTAACGTCTCGCATGAATAAGAAATCCAGTAAACTTCAACATTTTAAGACAACCTCCCTCCTGAAGGTACATACCCGCCCACTATAGAATTTTATGAGGGTGCCTATGTTCAACAAGTATAAAACTCAATAGTCTGCTACCCTCTGAACTGAAACAAAGCTAGAGTTAATATAAATCAAGAGGCGTCAAGCCCCGAGGAAATTCCTCCTCTTACTGAACCCTGGGATGAGTATGACTGTCAGTTATTCTCATCCCAGCTGAACCCGTAACTCTTTAAATGAATTCACTGATATCTGCCAGACAGCACATGAACAAGACCAGAATGTAAACTTGCGTTTACAACTCTGATAAAAGTCTGCACTGCTCGTATTTGTGCTTTATAAACATACACCCGTGTATACATATAGACCCTAGATCGGAATAGAACATATTATTCTCGACAGGCAGCGTAGGCCAAAAATACCCAAACGCACGCGTACAGGGTGCCACACCCAACACAGCACCATACTGAAGCACCCAAACACAATGGTTGACGCCCAATGTAACTGTGTTCTCACTAACGTTTGAACCGGACGCTTGAAGTACATGTACATAGGTCGTCGACAATAACTCACCGTGGTAAAGGCCATTAATGCCAGGCAGAAACCTCTGGTCAGGTTACTAGAATTTCTTAAAGACAGAAGACCAGTAAATGCATAGAGAATGAGCAGGCCTACAAGCTAGATAGAAATATCCCGCATAAGGCAGGCTGTTAATAACAGCGCCGCAATGGCCCCACTCCATCATAGAGCGCAACTCCCTCAAAAAGCGAGTTTAAGACCTAACAACCAACTCTCTTGAAAATTAGGACATGTGCAATCGCACGACCAGGTTTCCATCTAACATGCCCATTCCTGTTTATTTATGACAGTATTGTCTATCTAGCAGATCCTATGTCGCCACTGAATGCATAAATATAACTGTAAACAATAATCTGGGCCTAGGGAGGGGTGGATGGGAGGACAGGCCCCACTATTAACGAGACGCCCAGTCTAAATAAATGTATTATTATCATTATTATTTACATATCTGCACCTGACCTATTTGATACTCACCATGCTGGATGTTAACGTTTTTTTCTACATTAACACCCAGCCATAAATGACAGCAACTCTGCCTTCAATCAAGGATGAAGCCTGGTGGCGCAAGACGCCCCAGTTCGGCAGCTGAAGTAACTCAATTCTCCCTACCACCCTTTCATGAGGGAAAAAATAGGGAGCAATTGAGCCGACTATTAACTCAGCAAATATAACGCCCTATAATGTAGCCCCTCTAATTACAAGCGTCGCATAATGCCCTGTCCCGGTTTACACTACCCGCAGCCATTGCCATTGTTAGCTTCCTATTACCAAATAGTAACCCGCCGCTACAGAATGGACCCTACTACAGTACGGACCCAAGGACCACTGAAGGTGCGAGACAATCTTACGCCAGTGAACAACCTAGACCCATCAACATCCGATTTGTTACCCCCCGGCCCGCCTTTGCTCAATGCGCGAGTCTGAGGAAGGGACCCCCATGCTTAAAGTCTAGCGGATTTACAGTAACCCAAAGAACTGAATCATGTTTATTGCAATCTGCGCACAGGGCCCTGTTAGATATAAAATGAATATATATATATATATATATCAAGTGGCCCCACTTATTAACCCCAACTATAAAATTTGCTCAAATTGTAAATGTTATAATTTAGGTTGACTTAGAGCCAGGGGACACCTCAAAATTCCAAGAATTACCCCTCTCATTATATAATAAAGAGTTAACTCTGCCATTACGAGCAGAGATTCAACACATTCTAACAAATATATTTATTTCTGGAATATACATTACAACAAAATGAAACGAACACGTGGTGATAAACTAGCAATCCCGCATCCGCCTGTCTTCAGCCTGTCGTCTATCACTCCGTATAGACCGGCTTTAATACTTCAAAGATACCATTATCAGGAGAGACACATAAGCAGAAAACATTCTTCTCATTGAAACCATAACTGAAACATGGGAAAGAAACACACATTAGATAAAAACCTAACTTGGAGGGAAAGCATTAGGACTGTCAGCCTTCAGCAGTCTTTATCACAAAGGAGCGCCGAGCTGACGAGTCGATCTCACAACCAGGGATTCACAAACCGGCGACAAAACTAGCCCCCGGTGAGCCCCTGTCTGCCGGCTAGTCTCTAGGAATAACCACAACATCGTGCCCAAGAATGCATTCGCTTTTAGAAAATGCACCCGCGCACCATATTGCTACAGGCCCTTTATAAATGAGTGTTCGCACATTGTAAAATGGGGGACTAACATAAAGCCACGTCATCCGCAGTCATTTCTGCCCCTCCATTGCTGAAGGACAGGAATAAAATAATTTATACGTTACAACCTTGGAAGCTCTATAAGCCCAGTATTAATCCGCAGTATGCACATTATAATTCCAATTCGATGTTTCAGAACACTGAATAAACCATGTTAAATGTGTAGACTCTACCAGCCTATAGAGAAACGCCTTAGGGCAGTATCTCAAAACCGTTTTTTTTCTGTTGACAAAACGACACGTCTACATCTCGTGGTTAACGAGAATAGAATGGAAGATTATGGCTTACCATGTGACCAAGACTATAGGAGAAGCTGTCTGGTGGAATCCAAGGGGGGAGATAACTCAGACAGGTGTATATAACATGTATGTTAAAATCTGTTACACAAGGCGTTAATTAAGCACGTCAATCACTGATTGAAGGCATTTAGTAGAAAACTGTGAGATAGATGTGTAAAAAACTATTTTATTTTTCGGTATAAGATACATTGATGTGAACCGGTAAAAAAAATTGGTTGTTAAATTTCTACTTAGCCTGTCCTAAGCAGTGTCTGAATTTATAAGGCAGCAAAACTGTTTACAAGGAAACTGCAAAGTCCTTATAAGCTTCATTGTATATTTGGTGTTTTATTTATCACACCCAGTATAAGTTCAATACTAATATTCAATAATTGGGGAGATTTTACACTGTTCTCATAGGACAATATATTTAACTAATATGACAGTGATTACAAAACTCAGCTACATGTAGGCAACTACTCCATCTACCTCTATCGAGTATTCACTGGTTACTTCACCACTAATGGGGGCTTTCAAGGAAGCTGGAAAATGGATGAGACCACAGGAAAGGCCATGGTAATGATGAAAGTTAAATAAATGTTTTTAACCGACAGTTGCATATACACCAGGGCTTCATAGACGTCAAAATGTTTATCACCCTCCTTCACATATTGAGTATTTTTGTTGATACAATTTCAGTTTTTTTTAGGTTTTAACAGCTAAGCTTTGAGAATACATTTTTATCTGTATTCAGTTTCATGTTGAGTATTGCCTCAGAAAATGCCATATAATGAGTTTTTGACAGTCCATATTCAGCTTTTTCATTATTTTTTATCGCCTCTTACCGGAGTTAAAAATTGACGTCTATGAAGCCCTAATACACACATGGGTGGTTGCTAGGAGCTTCCTGGTGCCATGGTGCTCTCAGGGCTTTTATAAAGGAACATTGGGAAGCCAATTTGTTGTGATGTCCTCTATTTGTCTTTGATGTTGCCTCCACCCATTTGACTGGCATGCTGTCATATAGGTAAAATACCTTTGTTTGTTTGTTTGATTGGTGTTAACGTCGTACTCAGGGGTATTTCACCTGTATGACGACGGATTCTCCACTTCTTAGACAATCCTACTTGATATAGTGGAAAACCGGGAAGGAAACCACGGAAAAAC
>JAVFBY010101673.1:0-12075 GCA_034781015.1 Tonicella lineata
CTCCTCTTTCTAAATATATATGTTGTTAGTATAATTATCCTTTGGAAATAACCGCAATAGCCACAGAAAGATAAGGGGCGCATTTTTTCCTCCTGACAGGCCGCAGAGTCCTTAATTAAAATATTAGTAAAAATATAGATGTACAAATCTTATTGATTTGAAATCACAGCCAATTTTTAAGTCTGGTTTTCCATTAGATTTTAAAAAATACACACAAACTACATAATTATATATATTTATATATATTTATAAATGTAGAGAAAGATTATTGTCCACGCCTCCACCGGGGATCGAATGCATGACCTTTGGCCAGCAGGGCCAAAGCTCTACCAAGGGAGTTTACTTGGGTGAACTTTGGGATCGCTCTATCTATATAGCTCGGTAATAATTGACCTTGTTAGGCAAAGGTCCCAAATTCTATCCCTGATAGAGGCATGTCAAATTTTCTGTCTCTGCATTTATAAAACATATATATATTTTAAAAATGTAAATGTATATATATATTATCTATACATACACACTTGTGTAAAATTCTTTTATAAAATGTATCATGAAACATCTTAACAATAATAAACATTTAAAGGTTTATGTATAAACATTTATGTATAAACATATACATTTTAGACAAAACTGTTAAAGTAAACTCACAAGTGAAAAAGCAACAAAAATACTGGATACATAATTATAAAATTGTACTTCTCTAATAGCTTTTGGGGGTAACTACATGTATCTCCATCAACAGAGAAATGGCAAATGCAAGTAAACAATGCTGGACATAGTTACCTCCGAAAGCTAAGAAATGTAATTTTATAATAATGTATCAAGTACTTTTTGTCACTCTCTCAATTTTTAAAATCTGTTAAATTCGTGATAAAACCTGAATTTTTCCCGAACTCTCAAATACTAGATCATTATTACATTGCTTGAATTCATTTTGCACATTTGTTCAAATAAAAGAAAACATGAAAATTTGACTGATAATAAATTTTGTACGAAATTACAAAAAAGGTCACTTTGTCCATTATATTCTGTTTAAAAGTTTCACAAAACAAATCAAAAAGTATACTTACATGTATATGTATAACAAAATTATAATAATAGTATATTCTGTTATTTGTGAAATGTCACACAAAAATGATAACTTTGATATTAATTTGGTGCTATTCGATTCCACACATTATTTGTATATTTTAAATAAACAAATTTGAAAATTTTTAGTATTGTAAATTCTGTTATTTACAAAATTCACAAGAAGTAATCACTTTGTTTTTTTGACTGACGCAGATGAGCTTGAGACAGAAGATTGCAGAGATGTTTGGCTTCCCTGACTGGAGGAGGATGAGGACTGTTTGCCATGACGATGTTGTTTACCCTGTTAAATAAAAATAAAAAACATAACCAATCATTGATTGACAGCTTGTGGTTTTACAGTATGATATAGCTTTATGATGCAAACCCTACAGAACGTCACCCAGCAATAAGCCTTATTACAGGAATATTCATGAGCAGTTTTGTCACGTGACTAAACGGCGATTTACCTATAGAAAAAGTTCTCCACTCGGACAAACGGCCGCATAGTTGTATACATGACTTGTACGTGTCAAGTGTTTCACAACTCTACACATGGCTACACAATAATGGGACACATGTGCCAGTGGCTAATGTTTGTCCGAGTGCCTCGTCAAATGACGTCACAAGCTCATTTAGATATTTGCGTAATATGAACCATTTAAACTCAGGGCCTAAAACTGATTTACAATTTTAATTTCAAAACATACCTGAACAGCTAGTAGCTTCTCTAGTTCCTTTGAGCCTCCCTCGACAGCGTCAGTGACAATTTTATTCATACCAGGAATCTTCACCTCTCCAAACACCTGAAAATCACAATTCATACAAAAGATTGATGGATTGATTGATAAGTGTTTAACACCGTGCATAGGGTTTATTTCATCGATATGACGTGTGTTGAATAAAAAACAAAAGCTGATCAAAGATAATTTTATATCATTTTTTAGCATATATAATTATCAACAAAAAAAAAATGCCCACATGGCTAAAATTTTAACAAATAAGCATTAAAAAAATAAAGGCTTTAGGGGTCCAGCAAGACAGACTGAGTAGTTTCCAAGCAGGGAGTACAGTATATAGGAACCTACCTCCACAATTGCTCCACCTGGAAGACGTAAGAAATGGCGATACAATTCCCTGAGACCATCTAAATGTACTGTGTGAATTGAAACATGAGTGGTTATCTCCCTTCTTCTTTTCAAGTCTTCTGTCTCGGAGGAAGGATTGTTCTTCTTACTCCAGGCATTTTCCATTTCCTGTTCACCATAAAGAATAACGTTAATAACAATTGGGTTAACATTAGAACAAGCAAAGCACAAAAAATTGAAAGTAAAAAAGTAGATGTCAGCTGATGTTTTAAATTGATTGATTGGGGTTTAACGTCATACTCAAGGGTATTTCACCTTTATGACGGCGTGCAAGCCCCATGGGTGGAGGAAACCACCATTCACGTCACTGGCAACAGGAAAGACGAGACAGAAAAAGGAAAAACTAAAGAAGCATAAAACAAATCTACTTCCTGATGCCCCTTAACTCCGAGAGCACCAGGACATCAGGAAGCTCTCTCACTTGAAAATGTTTTAACGATAGGATGACAGGAAATCATGAGTGGGACTGTCACTGGGACATAATGTCATTTTCAGTGTTTCCGATGTGCAAATTCACTCCAGCCTCTTCGCGAAGTGGCATGAGTTACTTTACCGCTGGTTATATTATTTGTGTTACTGAGTATACCATTGTATCTATCTATGTATAAATGTAGTGTAATATTTGAAAAAGTAAATCGCACTGGCACAGGGTAGTCAAAAATGACAATTCATCATGTTCTTTATTAACTCTCAGAGACAAGTTTTATAGCCCCGGAAGCTATGAGATGACAGGAGACGCATATTTTATGCTCTTTATAGGAAAGTGATGGGGCTGAATATTTGAAGATTTTCGGCTTCATTAGCTCTTTTAAAATTGTTTCTGGAAATAACGAAATGATGTCTGGTTTGATGTAAAAGTGATATCTTTGCTTCCCAGAGAAGGTGGACATTCACACTATTTCCTTTCTAACTGAAGACACAATTTATAAGAAAAATGTTTAAAGTATTGTCGGTAATTAATATAGTGAACGTCAAAAAATACAAACTTTAATTTCTATTTTAGAGAAAACCAGGAATTCAAAACTTTCAGTTTATGGCAAAAATCTAGGATAAATATAGAAAATCGCAGATTTTCATTTTATAAATAGTTTTATCACGTTAAACACGTCTACCGGCTAGTGTGCCTTTAATTCATGGATTAACAAATATAACACTTAGAACAAAAACTAATGAGCAGACAAAAAATACAAAAGAGAATAAAACAAATACATGTTTTTATGCGAATAAATAATGTCAGAAGTCTAGAGAAGCAGAAGTCTATAGAAGTATGCAACTCCCATAGATAGTCTCGCGAGCATTGCATGGGGACCGAGCACTCTGTTTTGACGTATATATATAGCACACAAGAAAATTAATTGGGACAGTCCACGGATTGTAGGCTCGCAAGGCACAGAGTAGACGAGGATTTAAGGCCCAGTATTCCACATTGGCATTGGGGACTGGCAAATAATAGCATTATTATAACATCACATTTCAGCCCTTTGACTTTTTATAATGAAGAATGTTTGGCCTCAAATCTTCGTCTACTCTGTGTCTCGCAAGCCTACAATCTGCAGACGGCTTGCATGCGGACTGTCATGCAGTTATTAAGCTGCGTTTACCAAACACCCGATATACGGATCGCGGGACGTGGCAACGGAATGTGGTATGCGAAACGCGGTAAATATACCTCACTGTCTATTTATCGGTACGCGTTACCGGGGCGGTATCACTTTAGGTTTCATACGCATGACGCCCATTTGGTCCGTCCCTTCTCATCACGGCGCAACCGAATCCTGCGGGGTATTCGGTAAGCGGTACGCGGTATGCGGAAAAAAATCGAAACAGTGAAAATAAGTTACAATGATTTCACACGTGCGGTAGCGGATGCGTTTTTTCGTGCGGAAACGTATGCGGCAAAACCAATCGCTCCATGTAGCGATCGGTGCGGTATGCGTTTTCAAAACCGGACGGGGTATCCCAAGAAATGACGTCACTGGTGGGGTAATCCCCGACACGTGGTCTAGAAATAGAGAAATGCGACATGTTTGCTCTTAGGAAACGCCCCGCGAAAGAAAGAAAACGCACAGGTTACCGCATATATGGAATCAGAGAAAACGCATACCGTATACCGCAGCCACATACCGCATACCGCGTACCGCATACCGCTACCGCATGTAAGGAATCTTAGCTTAAATGTTAGTAAAATTGGAACGCGTTTACATGCAAACAAGACAGTTTAGGCCTGTTTTTATTGGAGTTTTACGCCGTAAGTGATGTCCTTTTACGCTTTTTGTACGCCTAACTCCATCACGTGTCTGTTAATCTAACGGAGTATATATACAGGTGGTCAGTATATGTCGATCGCTCCAAAAATACCGGTTTTTGGGGTCACTTATATCCCTTATCAATATTTACGAGTCCCTTCTCACTTAAACTTTGTACCTTATTATTTAAATACAGTTTATGACACCGGTCACGTGTTTGTGTTGGTTATGTGGGTTAAATGAAATTTAAACCAAGTCTCGTTATACTGTTTTGTTAACCTATATTAATGCAATTTGACAAAATCAATTATTAGTGATTTGACTAGTGAAGGATTATCATTAACGCTGTGTCATGGGTGGGAATGTCTGCTAATTATCCAAAAATTATTTTGACCAAAAAATTAAAGTGGGAGTAAAAATTCCTTGTTGATTGTCACGAGCATCGCTTAAAACTACTTGACAAATGCTGCATTTTACAGACATTTTAAAACAGAGAACATGATATCTGTAACTGGTTTTATATCTGATGAAGACGTCAGTTCAATGTGACTGCGTTGTCATGGTGTCGAGGGTTTCCACGGGAAGTAACTTTGAAAGCAAACAAATATCTATAAAAATACGCTTTCATCTAGTTTAAAGTGAATAAAATTGCACACACGCAGGCTTGAAGGATAATAAATTCGTTGTAGACGTTTCTCGACAGGTGTATGGGATTTTATGACAGTCCTGAAGCTCGTACGCCGCTTCGCCTGCGGCTCAGGGCGTACGAGCTTCAAGACAGTCATAAAATCCCGTAGGCCTCCACCCTTCGAGAAATGTCAGTTACTAATTCTAATATTATCTAGGCTACCAAGGATAAACAGCGTAGTACTCATGTCGTATAGGGCTATATATGACCTACATATATATTGGGCAGAGACTCTATAAATCTTATGTCAAATATAGCATTTTCTATAAAGTATGTTTGCGGACCTATAGTCATGGCGCACATACTTCTTAGGAATGGAGCCGCCACTTATTAAACTACATGTATGTACGACTATGTACATATTGTGGAGAAAAATATATACATAACTTAAATCTGTTAGGTATATGTACTTACTTCAATTACTGTAGAGACTTGGGTTAAATACCATTGTAGATTAAGCTGATAGTCGCATACAGACTATATATATATTTTTATAAATGCAGGGAAAGGAAAATGTGACATGCTATATATATATATATATATATACATCACCACAGGAATGGTTACTGTCATGAATTTATATTTTCTTATAAATAAATAATTACATTACAGGACATTATTACACCATCAATGAAAACAACGAAACACTGTTTCGTTATTTATAAGCTAAATTTCGTTTAACTAAAACACATACGCAAATGAATGTATTTTGTTATTGAGTGCCAGTGCAAAGTAATCGAGTAGTCATATCTACATAATTATGTGTGATACGTACTCATACTTACAATGTACTCAATATCTACCAGAGTTGTCGTTCGTGTCTCCTCCTTTAATCTCTTTACACAGCTCGTCGTTTTAAAATATTCTTGTAAAACGTACGCATATCCATAATAAAATACCAAGTTCTAAAACTATTTATTCGTTCGTTTCCATTAGTGCAATTTGTCTGCGATCAAATTTTCATTAAAGGGCTTTACATTCGTATAAAAGGTAATTTGAAAGGTGAACTATTTACTTCCATGTGAACGTTTTCTTCTGATTTATGTTATTTGGTAATTTTGGTCAAATATTAATTCGCCGGCATAGCTAATTTCAAACTGACGGCAGTTATAGGCGCATGCACGATTGCCTTTTAAACACTTTCTCGCGTTACTTCTGATACACAGACAGCCAGCGAAGGTGTTATCTTAACCTTTGACGTGGCGTTTTTACGAAAAAGAAATGATGGAAAAGGGAGGCACTAACTACAACTCTGGTACAGATTGATACCTACCGTCTTTTCGTTTATTTCTCCAAGGAAACAGTAGTAGTCGGGATCCACTAGCAGCGAGTGGAGCTGGTTCATGATGTAATCCATTCCACCATATACATCTGGCGATATGTCTAAAATAGCACGATGGTCGCTTAATCTGGCAACGCGAAAAGACACTTCATTCATGGCTGAACGTAGCTGACTGTTCTTCTAGGAATACAAGCAACCTGCAGATGCCTAACTGAAGTTTAAATTGTTATAAAGGAAATACTGAATACCTTTTAACGAAAATCCGGTCCTTAGTGTAGGGAAATATGACACTAAATTGAATACATAAACACAGTCTTTCAATTAATCCAAACAATATCACACTATTAAAGAACAACTCAAAACATGATAATGACTTTATCACAAGGGTCGGTCCCTCGATCTGAAGTCACGCGGGTACACCTCCAGAACCATACACACAGGTGTTCAAAGCCGTGTCCACTCACACTATAGAAATGTGCAGTCCAGTCGAGTACAGAATGTATATTAAATTCATTCTGATGAGTGAGCTAACGTTGACCTGATGCCCTACATAGACTACGTCGTTGGAAAGATATATGACGACCATCTATATGGCGATATAGAGTTCACGATTGTTTCATTAGCGTGCACCATTGGCTATATAATCATCTATTATTGGTAAAACACCACGTGACGTCAAAGATAAAACGTTGGCTGGCTGGCTGTAGATGATAAGTAACACGTGGAAGTGCGTGAGAAGCCCCCCAAAAACAATCGTGCACCTAACTTTAAAAACAAAATATCCTGGGACAGGTCCTTTACTCTGACTGAGCTTGTTGTTGAAATGAGTTTGTGTCGTTGAGATCGTTATAGTTCGATTCTCGTACGAGGCTCGTTCTGTATTGTTTTTAAAATAAAAGCTAGTGCTCGATTTGTTTTTTTCTGTCATTTCGTCTTGGTAAAACAACACGTGACAAGAAGCTAACACGTGTTGTTTGGTATATGTAGATGACAAGTAACGCGATAACGTGCGGGCCATGCCAATCGTGCACCGAATTCCCCGATGGATCTGTAGCAAACATGATTCGTAGGTTTCGAAATGTGATGTTAGAACAACAGAGTGACACTCGTTTGAGAAATGACGCTGTCACTTTATAGCAGGATAGAGCAAGATAAAGTAGGATTCCATATCTTGCAATATTGTATACACCGCCGATGTTAGGAAAAGCAAGCTGACCTTATACCTTGCCGCCATTCATTTTTAAAGAAATGCCAGCCACTGCGTCATAACTGCGTCATGAATTCCGGTGTTAAGTTTGCACACTACTCAAAGCAGGTTAGCTGGCTGCAAATTTGATAGTTGCCAGATGTCACTGAAAAAGTTTACATGATTCATTCGACACGTTGCACCAACAAACTGTGAAAAACATTTATACAATTCTTCAAATAAGTTTGCACTGACATCACAGGAATGTTTTCTATCATGCATAACCTGTACTAGCAGCACAACACATTCAGAACCGGTCGCCGTTATGTAAAAGTGGGCGAGTAGAATGACGTTGCATAAGAATACATTTACATTATGGCGCGACTCAATCTGATTAAAATCATATACATATTAGCTCCCTTGTATTGTATTGTCGCAATGTAGATCTGAGGACATCCTACAACAGTGTTCAATGACGTCAACTAGTGTGGGGTTCAGGAAACATGACCGTTTAAATTGTCCAATGAAAAAAAACAGAAAGCAGGAAGCTGTGGTAAACATAGATGATGGTATAACTAGGGCAGTCCCAGGGGAATCCCTGACTCACATACCATAAATTGATAAGCGGCCCTCTGATTGTTCGACCAATCGACACAATTTGGTAGGGTATATCCTCAGATCTACATCGCGACAATACAATATCAGTGAGCTAATGTAGATATGATTTAAATCTGATTAGGCGTGACTTAAATGACTGGACACCAAATGGCTATCATATATATGCTTATCAGTGTAGGACTCATTTTTAAAGAAAAGTAAACAGCGTTTGTGTTTGACACAGGTTGAAAATGCGGCTGGAAACTGGCTTATAACATTCGAAATCCTCTTCTTGAAGGAAAAATAACACTCAATTTCAACCAGATTTCAGTATTTTCCACGCGCATTTTAAAGACATATGCCCGTAATTGTTATTGGTCCTAAGGTCATCAGAATAGAGGAGAAACTATTTTGAATATCAGTAGTGACTTCCATGGTTAAGAAAAAGCCGCAAATGACGTTATTCATATTCCAATTTCCTGGCCATACCTAGACAAAGAAAGGGAGCATTTTTGGCTACATATTATCTTTGCAAATATACAAACATGCCTGGACAGTAACATTTACGAGAGAATCTTACAGTTTAAAGGTACATAGGCTCTCAAAATTAGCTTTTTCACTAAATTCAGATAGCAAAGATTTTAAGTGGTATCAAAGTTAGTTCATAAATTTAAATAATACCGCAGAAATTAAAATTATTTAATGTATACTTAGCGTGTTGAGCCAAGACAAATCATGGTACAGATCGAACTCGCCGTAAAACAGCATGCTGGTCGGTATTATTAGGACCCTAGTTTTCGTCAATCGATCCTGCCGTATTACGCTTCAGGGACAGTTAATAGTGACCGAGGATCATCGCTTACGGATAAGGTTAGAATAGATACGGACCATTTCCGAGAATGAAAGCGGAATTTCGCCTAATAAGCTCACAACACTGATTTTTGCTAAGGTACGAATGTCTTGTCAAGGCGAGTTGTCGCCCCTTATTCTTCCCTTTAATATTCTGGAAGAATATTTAAATTTGTCAGTTTTAGTTATTTAAAATCTACCACTTAGCGTATAACTAAGTAAATAAGTATAACTTATTTGATTCTGTTTTAACAGCAAAAATACCATATTTTGAAATCATATGTGTCTTTAACATATCCTTATTCTATACAGAAAAAGGCTGAATCACATAAACGTAAGCCTTAGAATAAACTTGATTGTATACTAAATTTAATAATAAATTATATATCCTGAGGCTATTCCTCGTCTTTTGTAATTCCTTGTTGATACATGGGCATTGAACTAACAACATAAGTGTAAACTCTTTTATGAAGGTAAAATTCTGTTTCAGCTTAAGTTAACCACACTTCTCACAAGAGTTAGGCCAGAATTTTATACGGTTTGGACGAGTAACGATATTAGATGATAACCTAACTTTTTAGGTCATAGTCAGGCCGACAACCCTGGAGTTTACAATATTGATGATTGGTGGTAACCTATGATTAGTTTAAGCTGTATACCAAACGGTTATATAATAGCTAACGATGGTTTTCGTAAAATTTTTGAGCTTCGCTGTACTGTGCCTTGCATCTGATGATACTTTTGGTGAGTACAATGTTTTATACTGACCACGATTTTAACATTTTAACAACACAACACTGTTTAATTTATAACCTTTAGTACAACACATCTAACTCTAATTCATAATCTACCCTAAAATTAAACCTATCGGTAAACCGAAAAGAAATATAATACTAAACATAATATTAAATCAACAAAATTGTAAAAGAACTGTCCATGCCCTCATAATGCGCCTACACAATTCGACGAGAAAAGTGAATGCGGCGAATGAATACAAAAAGCACTGGCATGTGACATAAACGTTATTGCAACCCAGACCATTCTTTTACACCTAATCGTGACAAATAACTTGACAGTAAGCCTAAAATTACACGTACACTTTAAAGAGGGAACGATGGGTCATTTAAGTGATAAATTGTATGCTTAAATTTGTTTCAGCTATTATCACATTTACCGGTTAGTGTGGCTTTAAAGAGGCTATACCTCATAATTTAGGCCAAAACTCGACTGAAACGAATTAAACCGCGTTTTTTCTATTTGTCTAGTATTGCCCAATGTATAACCTTTCGGGAAATACCACCACCGTGAATGTGCGATGTGCCGTTTTAAGATAATTATAAAGTTTGTAATACATCGTAATGCGACCCGCATTACGATGTCTAATGTATGCACGAAGATTAATAGTGGTGCTGGCTTACAGAGATTCAGTTCCGTATAAGTCAGACTCGGTGAATACAAAGAGGGAGAAGGTGCGAACTCAACCAGAAATTGACATCTTTTCGAACGCATCTGACCTAATATAGATGTAGTGGCTCGTCTTGTGGGAGAATAATCACAATAAAGATTTCCGCGAAAAGTCATTTGTGCATATCGAAATAGCTCATAAAAATTCAACCCTTTTTAATGTTTTTCTTTCACAACTATTGTGAATCAGTTTAATGAAAAGGAAACTGTTGCCTTTTCAAGAAACTATGATAAAGCTTCATACCGAAATTCTGAGGTATAGCCTCTTGAAGGGGATGCGAAGTTTTGATGGATCAACTCATGAAAACGCCGCAAATTTTGCCAATTCCCTAAAGTCGTTATATAGAACGTGTGCATGGGCGCAGGCCTTTTAGCCGACAAACTGGCTGTCCTCCAGGTTTACATACATACTAAATAAATAATAATTATTAAATTTGAATCCTCAATTATTCCTTTTTCTCCTTCATTGAATAAATGGATTATTGGTTATTTTAGAAAGATTTGGTGGGTTGCAGAAAAATATGGAAAGAAATATTTCTGATATACAACTGAGCTAGTTGTAAAGTCAAATTTGTGGGGAAAATCAGACTCGTGGGGACAACCCGACTTATGGGGATAACCTGAATTAGGGGGGCAATCATGTGTGTGGGGATAACCTGACTTGCGGGGACAACCCGACTTATGGGGATAACCTGATCTGTGGGATAACCCTACTTATGGGGATAACCTGATCTGTGGGATAACCCAACTTATGGGGATAACCTGACTTATGGGGATAACCTGATTTATGGGGGATAACCTGACCTGTGGGGACCACCCGACTTGTGGGGACAACCTGACTTGTGGAGATATGCCGACGTTAACATAACCCGACTTGTGGGTAGCCTACCATCTTGGCCGACAAAAAAAACGAACATGGCGAAAAAACACAGAGTGTGGAATCCTATATATACACTATGCAAGACGGCACAACAAAACTTCCAAGACTGCTTCTGTGGGTAGCAAGGATAAAATTATGTCCTGCATACCAACCTCCCACGAACAGAACTCATAGCATGTGCTAAATAGGTGGAGGTTTTGATTTATTACTGCCCCCCGATAATGAGGCTGTCAAGACAAGGCAGATAGACAATTAAACGGGATGAAATTTGGTCGAAGTCAACAACTTTATATGGTGTATTCAATGGAGTATAGCGATGCCAATTATAGTCGGAGATCCCACAGGATTTGAGATGCTAAAGTGACTATATTCTAAGTCTTCTTCGCCGTGTTGTACTTATTTCGGTCAGATGCACAGCTCTTCATCGGAACTCTATAACCATGCTCAAACCTCGTTTACAGTATTCTACCAAGAAACACAAACTTGATACGTCAGGAGATAATTCATTGGCCTACTTTTATTTAAATCATATATGAAATATTTAAGAAATAACGTGCAGTTTTTGGACAGTTGTTGATTGATAAATGGTCTGCAAAATGGGTTTTGTTCCTATTTGATGACGAGGGACCAAAGGTCCCGAGTTATCAAATTATAGCGAACAACCCCC
>JAVFBY010101784.1:0-12074 GCA_034781015.1 Tonicella lineata
AATGGGTGGTCTTTCATCTTCGATGTACAGCCAGGGATATATTTTTTTTACATCGAAGATGAAAGTTGTTCATCTAGTCTATCAGTAGCCCTGGGATGGCTTTCAATATACACTAACATGTACATGTAGCCTGTTGACAGTCATGGTGGTGCAATCTACATAAGCCTAGGATTCTTGCAAACTTTCGACAATTTTGCTCTCAAAATGGCATTAAACTGTCACAGTCATCCTTAAAACAACTACCAAAGCCGACCTTGATATTTTCACTTCCATTAAAAACATCTTTTACGGTAACCCAAAATGAATTCTGTATAGAAATGTGAGTCAAACGAACAACTTTGACAACACTTGCATTTTTGTTGTTTAAAATACGTATAAATTATTATAAGATCACAGTAGGCTACCTGGTAATATCGCATATACATTGTATACTGTTAGTGTTGTTACATGTAGCCAGAGCTCAAAGTTTACTTTTTGTCCCCACGGCAGATAATGCGGGGGGATATAGCGATCAGCACCGTCTGTGTGTCTGTCCGTCTGACATCTTGTCAACGCAACTCCTCCCAAAGTTTGAGTTGAATTTCAATTATATTTTACAAATTTCATCATTATCATAAATTTATCAAGTGAGGATGCGCATGAAGATTTTTCGGGGTCGCGACTGTTTATTTAACATAGTTAGGGCCCTTTACAGTTTTGCCATATATTTTACTATATATTTGCCTTGTCAACGCAACTCCTCCTAAAGTTTGGGTTGGATTTCAATAATATTTTACATACATGTATTTCTGACATCATTTGATTATGAAGTAAGGATGCGCATAAAGGTTTTCAGAGTCGCGACTGTTTATTTAATAGAGTCACGGCCCTTTACAGTTTTGCCATATATTTCACTATATATTTGCCTTGTCAACATGGTCAATGCAATTTCTGCTAAAGTTACAGTTGGATTTCAATAATATTTTGTAGATAATCATCGATATAAATTGAGGATGTGCATGAAGTTTTTTTTTGTTGAGCTGCAACTGTTTATTTAACAGAGTTCTGGGCCTTTTACTGTATTGTAAATTTGTAATATATTTTACCATGTCAGTACAACAGATAGAATCATTATCAACATGGGTGTGCAAAGCAAACCATGTGGGTATATGCCGTAGTCAAATGACTATTGTTTTCTTAACTGCGCAACCATCTCTTAAATTTTACTTGCTTTCTAAAATTTTACTCACATGTTAAAAAAGGGTTGCTCACATGTACATGTAGCCTACATAAAATTTTATTTGCATGGTAAAAAATGGTTGCTCGCATGTAGCCTACATAAACAGTCAGTTATATATCTTGACTATTAAATCACTACAAACTGTATAGCCTACATGGATTGTATCTTCAGACCTAACTAGGGTCGGTTTCCTCAGCAGGGAGCTAGGGACCTGGGTGTTGTGAACATTCAGGGCTTTAGATTACCTTAATTTGGGCACACCATCTATTTGCCGAGCGAAGCGACGCGGCAATTTTTTTCCAATATAGGCCGGTGGTTTGGGGGGCGCTAGGGCTCCTGAGGGGCTAGATTATGCATTTTCACTAATTTAGACCTCTCTGGAGGTTGAATAATTTCATATCAATCAATACAGACTAAGTTCTAAAACTGACACATTTAATAATGATAAATGTTATTGTCACAATTTGTTTGGGTCAAGAACTGATTTGAGTCATTCTGTGTGAAATGTCCAGAGAGGTAAAAACTACATGCATCTATATACACAACTTCAGACTCCCAATTGAGATGACCCTACATTGCTTATATATTATTATTAGATAAATCATAGAATTGTCAGTGTTAGTAGAGTATATACACATGTAAGTGTAATTGTAGGTTGTTAGAAACCTTATGGTCCTGTGCAGTGTTCTGGAATCCTTTAAGGTAAAATAATACCAGTACAGATTCCTCTTCAGGGGTAGACACATTTAGTATTGGGATTGGGACATATCACATTTGGGTAGTGCCATATTTTTCTGTATAGAGTAAGTTGAATTAAAATTGTTAGAGACATGATAAAGGCATAAATACTCCAGTATTTACGACAGCATATGCGTACGTTTTACATTGTTTCTCTTTTTTATTCCAGTTAAGGAAATTTAAACAAAAAAAAAACAAAAAAAAGATTTTTTTTTTTTTTTAAATTTGGGCGCAGCTAATTTGGGCACGACGTTTACCGTCGTAACTAGCATGTAATCTAAAGCCCTGAATGTATAGCATGATAGCGACGTCAACACAATCAAGGACATTTCACTTATATGACGACTTTGTAGTGCCAGTTTTAAAAGGAAACCTAAAAAACGGGGAGCTCTGGATGCAGTGTCATGCATGATTGATGCTTGAATGGTGTTTTATGCCACATTTAGCGGTATTTCAGTTACACTGTGGCATTAACATCAGTGTCATACACTTCCCTTATTTACACACCAGCAAAAAGTATCTAACCTGTGATGTATATTGTTCACCAGGAAGAGGGTTGATTGATCACTTAATGTTAAATGCTGTGTTCAGGAGTATTTCACATATATAACGACATCATTGACATGTCAGCCAAATGGGTGGAGAAAACACCCCCATTGACATCACCGGCAACATCAAAGACAAGACATGACAATGACATAACAAAAAACTGGACATTACAACAAATTGGCCCCCTGGTGTTCCTTAGCCCAGAGAACATCAGGATGTGTTTGATAGGGGTTTAACGCAGTGCTCAGGTATATTTCACCTACACTTTATGCAGGGTGCCAGCCCAATGGGTGGAGGAAACAACCCTTGACATCATTGGCAACATAAAAGACAAGGACTGGAAAAAAAAAAACACACAAAAAAAATCAACTTCTTGATGCCCCTTGGCTCAGATAGCACCAGGGCATCAGGAACATCCTGTCCAAACACTTACATAGCGATCCACTCGGTGCATTTCAGGTAAAAGCAGATCATAATAAATATATAAGATTGATTGCTATTTAACGCAGTGCGGTCCTTGCTCAAGGTTATGTCCCTTATAGGATGGCTGTGTATTCAGTACGTAAAGCAACACAACAACAGAAATGCAAAAATATGTAAATGCTCTGTTGAAAAATGACTGTTCCTCCAAAGTTTTGTCAACATAATGCTCAGAACATAGTGCTCTTAGAACTCTTATCCCAGAGGGTCTACCATAATAATGGGATTGTTGCAAGTACTAATTCCATAATTTAATGCTAAAATCTTTATTATCTGAATTCTGAAACAAATTTGCTAAAAGCAAGATGTTTATGCGAAGATAATTCTGTATTACATCCCATGTTTATTAGGATGTATTGCACCAAGAGTTATTTCCCTTGCATTATTAAGAGTTATTTCCCCTGTACTAACCGTCAGTATCCTCTTCATCTGAGACCGAGGAGAATGGAGTATCCTCTTCTTCATCATCCAACATAAACATTGCTGCAGATAAAACAAACAATACAATTAATAAAACAACGAGTAGAGAACCTGGGCGAAGGACAGATTGATTGCTTTGTGTTTAAAGCCAAACACAAGGATATTACACCTTTTTGATGGTGTGCTAGTTGCATGGGAGCATAAAACCACCCTCGAGGTCACGGGCAACATCAAAGGCAGGACATGGTGAAAAGAGGACACCATAACAAAACACTTCATGATGCCCCTGTATAGCTTTGAGAGCATTAGAGCAGCAAAAACATCCCACCAATTACCAGCCCTGGGCGAAAGAAAAACCAACCAACCACCCATCAGAAACTTTAAAACAGATATTTTTATTTGTAAATGTAATAATCTTTCCTCCCAGTCAAACTAAGCAAACAGCAGTAGAAGTGTATAAGATTCCTGTCATTAGAAACTCGTGAATTTGTCCACAGAATCAAGTTGCTGGTAATATTTCCAAGGAAGATGTGAAATAGATATTTTTCAAGAAACTGAACAACTGTTTTCAATGATTACCAAGATCTAGAATTACACAGAAAATTATATTTCAAGGCTTTCATGCTACAAACCCTGTAAAATCATGATGAGAAAAGACAGAATAACATATATTTACCATCACTGTCCGGGCTTTCTTCATATGATCGAAATGACCGGGGCCGTGTTGGAATATTGTCAGATCGTCTCTCATGGCCCTGTTACAAAAAAAATGTTTATTTTTTATAGGCTTGACATCTTTTTTTATGCTTAAAATTGTATTTTAACACATATAATCAGTTGTCAACATATTAAAAGGAGATAGAAAAAAAGGATAACTATCCGTTTCCTTTTTCTAGAATTTTAAAAGTGTTTTCAGAACATCTGCAGTCCAGGCGAAAAAATGCTATAACATTTCTTGTCATCTGCATCATCCAACTTAAAGGAGTATTTTAATATGGAAATGCTTTGTGGCAAACCCAACAAAAATCTTTGTTTAAACGCAATACCAAAAGACATATGCTTTTACAACAAAAGTTAAGAAATGCTTGAATTTGTTGGATAATTGGTGTTTTATAGGATACTCAAGATTATTTCTCTTATATTACGATGGTACCAGTATCAACGGTGGATGAAAACAGACAAATCCATGATTAATTGCTTGGTGTTAATGCCACGCTCAGGAGTACATGTATTTTATCTTTATGACTGCATGCCAGTCAAATGGGTGGAGGAAACCATCATTGACGTCATCTATTTCAAAGACAGGACAAGGGCAGGAAATCACAAATTGGCATAGCTTTTTGATGCCCCTTTAATCTAAGAGTATCAGTGCATCAGGAGTGACAATGTGAGAATACACCAGGACTTCAACACATGACTTGCAGCTTTCCCAGATACAGATATTATCAAGCATAGTAAAACGGCAGGATCAATCTAGTGAACTACATTGGTCTTTCTTTACAGCAAGGAACTACTTTGTGTACTTTGTAAGGTGAAATATAAAACAACTGGATCACTGTACCTTATGAGATGGGCGGACGTTCACAGCAGTTGTCATGGGAACAGATTTTGTTGAACGAAGTGCAGGTCTATTACCTAAAAGAACAACATCATGTGATTGGTAAAAGTTTTTAAAATATGCCTTATTATTTGTGCAATGTCAGCAACAAAATTGTCCAGGTTCATAAAAAATCAAAGAAGTTAATGTGAAATGAAAGAGTTTTATGGATTTATCCTAAAATGAAAAGCTATTTAAAAACATGTTAGTTAAGATCATATACAGCAATGCTAATGAACATTATTCAATAAATATTTCCCAAAATCCTTCATTTTTCTTTGTCAGTTTTATTGCGACAAAAAGTCCACAACATAATGCAGGACTCGTAAATGTTGTGGGATAATTTGGCCCTTAAAGCCGGTTTTACAACACGAATGGCAATCAAAAATGACATTTGAATAAAGTCAGACGTTTGTTTCTCTATACATTTTTGCCTTCAAGGATCAAGTTATCTCCCTTGACAACATTTACAAGTCCCACATTACAAGTTTGACAGAACTCTCCTAAGATTAGGAGAAAATTCTACAAACTGAGAACGCCATTTTTTAAAATTGCTTGATAGTTTATCTACTTAAGGCTAACTTTATTTCCATGTTTTCTTCTCTTTAAACTGTTGGTTAAAAATGAGTAGAAGTAGTATAAAAGTACCAGAACTAGAAAACTTGGTAAAGTCTGGCACAGCAAACTAGTGAGACAAGTTAAATGTAACACAGAAATGTTTTTTTATATATTTTATTGCTACATGTATACAGCAACAATTTAGCTCCTTGATGACTTTATGTTTATATTAATTTAGCTCCTTGATAGCTTGGTGTTAAATGTCAATTCAGCTGTTTGATGGTTTGGTGTTTAATGTCAATTTAGTTTGTTGAAGGATTCTAATATGGGAATTAGCCAACAAAAGTGTTTGAGTTATGGTTGATTGTTTGATTGGGGTTTAACCCGTGCTCAGGGGGATTTCGCCTGTATGACGACATGCCAGCTCAATGGTGAATGGGTGAAGGAAACCACCCTTGACGTTACTGGCAAAATAAAAATGAGACAGGACAAGGACAGGAAAAAACAACTACACTACAACAACTCTACTTCCTGATGCCCCTTAGCTCCGAGAGCACCAGGGCATTAAGCATCTCCTGTCAAACCAGACACTGGTATTTGAGAAGAGCTGTCCTATGCTTTAAATACCAGTGTCTGCAAACCCCCTACAAGTTCTTGTTGAACTGTAATTGATCAAACTACTGGCAAATATTTCTGACAATGAAACCGTTATAAGTATTTTCTGCTCAGAAATAAGAAGAAATATTTACCATTTAATGCAGTAGATGTTTCCTCTGAGGAAGACTCAAGGTTATTAAAAAGTATGCTGAAATAAAATAAAGCATATAAATAAAGCCTTGATGTCAAAAATATGATTGATTGATTGGGGTTGAACGCCCTACTTAGGGGAATTCACCTATATATCCGCCCAATGGGTGGAGGAAACCACCGTTCACGTCACTGGCAACATGAAAGACAAGACAGAAAAAACCCCACAAAAAAACGACACCACAAAAAAAAATCTACTTCCTGATGACCCTCAACTTTGAGAGCACCAGGGCATCAGGAAGCTCCCGCCCAACCTTTTACCACCCGCTCAAAAATATGACCAAAAAATTACCATAAAAAAGTTAAGCAAAAAAAACCCAGTAAAAATCAGAAATTCTACAATCACTTTTAATTCTTTCCTGTAATAGAAAAAGTGGAATATATTTTTGCGGTTTGTCTTATTGCACATATATACAGGAGTATGAATATATTTTTAAAAATGTATGCTGCTTGTATGGTAAGTAATTGAATTGTTAATATACAAGTTTGTAAATAAAATTACCTGATCATCTTCTTTTTGTCATTTTTAACTCTTGTCTTGAGCTCCGAAAACATCGCTCTCTGTTCTTCCTCAAACACTCTGTAAAGAAAGTAGAAAATTTTATTTTTATTTTATTACAATTTACAAGAAATAAGAATAACAAGACAGTATTAGAAAAAAACAACAAAGCCTCTTGCTGGACAGAGGTAACAAACTTCCAGAAATTTTGTCTTAGACAATGATGTACATAGAGCATGGCAAATCTGTTTTGTTTGATTGGTGTTTAAAGTATACTAAAGGGAATTTCCCTTAATGACAACGGATTCTCATCTTACTCTGTACTACTTAATGTGTCGGAGAAAAGGAGAGGAAACCTTGGAAAAAAACAACCCCTGCCATAGCTGAAGTCCCCTTTTGCGACGTCTTCATATATCTATTAGCAGGTCCACTGGACGGTACATCGACTGAGGAGCAGACGTGCTAACCACAGAGTCACAGTGGGTTCCAGACACGTCTGATCGGTTTAATTCTCAATACAACTAGGTTGCCTAAAGCGACAATGTTCAAAGCAGGATTATGTCCAGGTTATAGAGTTGTGCCCTGTTTTATTTGAGAAAAAAAAAATTGTGGTTGACTATGATCACTATCCCAGCTCAGTAGGCGGGACTGCCTCAAAACAAGCATCATGTACATGGAAGCAGACATACAAAAACTCACTTCATAAGTGGAAAGTTAACTCAAAGAGAAATTATTTTATTCAACTATTTGATTTAAAATAAAATTATCATTTGGTTTCTCCAAAAATCACCCTTTAGATTTTTTAAAGAGTTATTTTTAAGGACGCCATGAAACCCTCGTTTTAAACCTGCAAATCGACACAACTGGACATTTTGGGGCAGTCAGATGACACAGACAGGAGTCCTGTCACACTGTGCTGATTATGTCGGACGACAATATAAAATTGCTATACTTCCAACCATTAATATATTTTTATAAATGCAGAGAAAGAAAATTTGACATGCCTCCCCCAGGGATTGCAACCGTGACCTTGGCTATCAGGGCAACACTCTACCGACTGAGCTATAGAGGAGTCGTCAATAGAGCGAAAAATTTGATATATAATAGTTCATATCTGTAGATATTGAGATCTACATGTATATATATCTTCAATTTTTATGTGACTTTAATGTACATGTAGGTACATGTAATCAAAAATTTAGAGGTACAAAACAAATTTAAATGACACCGATTACCATTTTTTTCTGAGTTTTATACTTTAATTATGAAGACTCATTAGAAGTTTAACATAAAGCTTGCTAATGATGTCTGTGTTGTGTATTATTACCTCCGACACAGTGTAATTACAACCCCATTAACTCACACAGCTCGAGAGAAATTAGTATAACTTCTGACATTCAGATCATTTACGCTTTATAAAATGATGTCTACAAGTAAGACACCATTAAACAGATCATAATGCAGTTTACACTTTCAAACATTTCAATAGTTTCCCTCATTTTAAAACCATTTGTGAGGCTCAGACCAGTGAACAGGTATAAGTGCTTCTTCACATACTTTACAAGAACAAATTTACAGATAATTAATCACAATAAAAACAATAAATAAATGTACTAATAAAATTCAATACTTTGTTCTTGTGCAGTTTTGAACCACTGCACAATTCTGTCCCTGGTAAAAGTATTCACAGGAATGTAATGTAATTTTTTTTTAACTAGCATATTAACCTAAACATTTGTCCTCTAAAATTTCAAGATAATCTATCACTCCCAACATATCACCTCTTTGTTGATTTTTTTTAATGTAGATTTATGAAAAATAAGTTATCTCAAAATTGCTTTATAATACAAACTTTATTTGAAGTTGAATTTTTTTTAATCCAAATCTATAGCAAAATGCAATTTTAGACGTACTCTGCAAACGCTTTGGAAAACCTATAAATCAGGCCTCCAACAGGAGCATAAAATAACTATGAGAAAACTATGTTCGTCCGTTCTTCACAGGTCAGTTTCACATACGTGTAACAAAGTGATAAGTGCATGCTGCAAAACATGTGCTCTTTAAATACTTAATAGAAGTCACATAAATTTACAGCACAATGGAAATTTCTGTCATTCCATAAAACATACATACTATGTAAGCCTTATGTCTACACTTGATAACACTCAAATACAAATAGATTAACATCCCATCCAAGCTTTTCAACCAACAGTATTCCAGACAAAAAATGTTGGTTGAAAATATTTTCATTACAAAAGTTACCATTGCCAAACGGTAATGTTTATAATAAATCTAGGTGATAGATAAGGCCCCAAAAATAAAATTTATTACAAATGAGTCCATCACAGCTTTCTTTAAGTACATTGGCATATGTACATACATAGCCAATAAGTATATTACACAGTGAAGTGTGAATTCATGTACCATAAATATTGCTCGAGCATGTGGTGAAAGTGATAACACAAAACATAGGAAATCCACCATTCCTGAGAGCAATATAATTGTATTTAAACCACTGCATAATTTTCTTTTGAGTACCTGTATTTATATCATTGATAAATTTGTAAATCACAACATTTCTTCCACATTTTCTATGACAATTACAAATCAGGCCGTTCAGACTAGCATAACTTTGTTCCAAACATAATGATAAATAGAATGACAAATTGACAATATTTGAATCATAAGATTGAATGAGGTCACATATAAGTATGTGTTGTAGGGGTGTAACGATACACCGATGCATCGGTGTAACGCGATATCTTTGCCGACGATACGATATTTTATTGCCCTGTATCGCGATATCAGTCACTTGTTACTTTATATATGTATTTCAGTTCTTTAATGCCTTTATTGTGCGTACTTAACTTAAATAATCCTGCAGACGACAGCCGACAATGAAACAAAATAGTGGAGAGACTAGCGAAGCTATTTTTAGAACCGGAACGGCTTTCCCAATGCGCAATTTGTCAGCGGTGCGTTGATTGGTTGAGCCCGCCAAGTAGGCCAATGGAATGCGTCGTTTTAAAAGCATTCCGTCAGAACAGACAACATGGCTGAAAGATTGTCGGTCTGGCTGCGCAGAAAGTTTGAGATAAATAAGTAAATATGCAAAGATTGACGAGGCCAAGTGGGCCACAATATAAATCAGTGGTTTGGGAAGTTTTCGGATTACCGGGCAGTGAATCTGACGGAACTGTCAATAAATAGGTGACTGTTTATCGCGTATGCGAGACAAGTATAATATATCCGCTACACTATCTGTTGACTGATAATGACAGATTGTACATACGATTCAACAAGATACGTATTTGCTTCTACCGCTACACTGGCTTTACTGTATGTTGTTCAAATTACTATTCTTATTAAAAAAAAAAACCTTTTTTCAATATTTATTTTATGAACGCATTTTACTACTATTTGTCAGATGTCAAAGTTTTTTTGGTATTGTTATTTCTTTTATTATAACTTGCATATTGTCAGTTTGTCACATTGTTTAACTTTTTTTCTTCAACATATTTTTATTTTTTATTTTTTATTTAAACAAAATGTTTAAATAAAGACTTAAAATTTGATTTCCGCAAGTTTCATTTCCTTCTTTGAATCTGTAGTGATGCCCTGGCGCTCTTAGAGCTAATAGGGTAAGGGAAGTCAAGAAGCTGATTTGTTGTGATGTCTTTGCCCTGCCTTCAATGCAACATCCAATCAAAGGCGGTTTCCTCCACTCATTTTAGTTGGAGAACTGCTTATACATGTAGCTCAAATATCCATCATATAAATTCACAATTACCACTTTTTATACATGCTTTAGGCTTAAACCAGAAACTTACAGTATCGGGAGTCCAATATCGCGATACGTATGGTATTGTGGCGGGAGTGTATCGTTACACCCCTAGCTGACAGCCTAAGAGATATTGACTTATTGTAATAAAATCTCATAATATGTGTACCTTTCTTTGCTGACAGCCTAAGAGATATCAACTTATTGTAATAAAATATGATAATGCGTGTACCTTTCTTGGCTGACGGCCTAGTTTATAGACATTTCTTTTGAAAGATCCAATATTGAGGGTCAGTGTTTTATAAGCTTTGAATGTATTCTGAAATGGCCTGCTGATTTTGGGATAAAACTAGTCATCAGAAACTCATCTAAACTTTAAAAAAAAAGTTTCTATCTAAAATTGCAGTGATATTTACATGGCGTAAGATAGAGATAAAAACTGACATTGACAAATATGATCATCCTTGATAGCGCGGTGTTCAATAAAAATCAATATTTTCACTTACAGGAGTCCATGTAATAAGTCGTGGAATATCAGCCGTCAGCACAAAATACTCTCCAGATATCAGCTCTGTACCATCTGTTAAATTAAAGATAAATGTATTCTTTTTGGTCACAAAATAAAAAGACAACACAATTTTAATTTTTTTTAAATTTATAATATTGCACTGTACAATCTGTAAAATAAAGATAGAATGTGATCTTCTAATACAAAAATAACAGACACATGCCAAATAATATAAATTTACAATCACTCAACATCATCTGTAATAAAAGATACATGTAAAATAGATTCCTTACGAAACTACAACGAAACACTTAATGATGATAAATTGAAAATCATTGATTTTTGCACTTATTCATATTAATGGTAGTACTGTAGATGCCTTTACATGTACTTTCGCGCGTGTAAACTTTCACGGATTTAGATATTCAAGAATAATAATGAAATAACATCTGGAACATGATCTGTTATTTACACAAATTACTAGTAAACATGGTAATTGACAAATTAAGACAAAATAAGATCTTGCAGGTACATGTAGGTGTTCCATCAACACACAAGCGTTGGTAATCCACAGAGTGCGCAGTATTCACAGCATGCGTAAATAATTAAAGTCAGCATGGTTTGACTAACATCATGGCAATTTAAGAGAATTGTGAAGCCATTTAACACTGGTCTTGTATTATGCCATTTACTAGTAAATACTTGTGTGCCAATATGAGCTCACTTAATGCCTTGGGGGTAAAAAAAACAGCCAAACTCTAACCAGCATGAGCTTTGACTACACACCAGGTAAAATTCTATTGTACTGGTGACTCTATTCAGCGAAAACGGTGAGATAAAACAAATTGTCAAAAACCTAAGAAAGCATATTAAATAGTACCTAACGTTTGATTTAAATCACATCATTCCGATACCACA
>JAVFBY010101895.1:0-12074 GCA_034781015.1 Tonicella lineata
CATTGAAACAAGACCCCATACATCAACAAATTATGCAAACCAAACGCAATTTAGAACAGGTCTTTGACCTTCCACCATACGAAACGCTTCGAAACGCTGTACGGATGAGCAATGATCTGTTTCACCAAGTTAGAATACCCCTGGAAGGCAAGCGATTCATCACAAGAAATGTGAATATAACCAACCTGGAAGTCAATAATACGCTATGTGTTATTATGTAAGGACAGCTGGGGTGACTATCCGACCCAGTGTTGTTCGAATTGACGGAGAAAATAAAATTTTAGTCAACGATTATTTGTCTTTGGTTATTTTCTACATAATGACCGGCGTAACGGGCGTCATAACGGACGGCGGGCGTCATATTTCTAAATTCCAAGGTCACTGAGATCTCGTTTAAGGTCACTTGGGTAAATTTTAAGATAGCCAAAAAGTTTGGCATCCTAAGTTGTTTCTGTATATCGAATTTGGTCCAAATCGGAGCATTTCTAAATGTCAAGGTCACGGAGGTCAAATTCAAGGTCACTGGGGTAAATTTCAAGATGACCAAAAGTTGGGCATCCCAAGTTGGCCCTGCATATCGAAGTTGGTCCAAATCGGAGTTTTTCTTAATGTCAAGGTCATGAAGGTCAAGTCCCCCGCAGGTGTATACCCACAACCTAGATGGTGAAGGGAGTGAGCCCAGGAGGGCGTGAGGCGCCAATACTCTATAACGCACATGCGCACCCGCGCATGAGGCGCTATACATACAACATACGTGAGCGCGGTGCGCTCGGAGCCAATACAATAATAGGTGAAGCGCCCGTGTGCGTGCAGGCGTATACCCACAACCTAGGTGCGCGCGGATACCTGCGGGCGTATACCTACAACGGGGTCGTTTTACGGGCGTATATCCACAACCTGGGCCTATTACATATAAAGCATATGGTTCATTCTGCTTGATATATACTACTGGCATAATTTGATTTTTTAAAATATATTTGTATCAATAGACCTGTTCGGCGTAAGCGAGATTCGGCGTGATTTGGAGACGCGAGCATGGGCAATCGAAGTGGTTGTTTGGCAGACCATTGTTATGTTCCGTAGTACGTAAATATTTCACGACGCAACATAAAGTCACGTCCGAATCACCCAAGACCGCAGAGACGCCACGAGGAACGTTATGATGAAATATTTACGTACTTCAGAGCGCAACAATGGCCTGCCAAACAACCTCTTCAATTGCGCATGCCCACGTCCCTAAATCTCGCTGAATCTCGCTTACGCCGAATTGTGCGGAAACTAACTGGGATTTGGAAAATCCCATGCAGTATTTTAGTTTAAACGCATGACTGCAAACACGCAAATTGTTGAAGACAAAATCTCCAATCTTCTAAGAAAAAAACAGTTTTAAACAAAATAGTCTTTTTGTTCATTTAGGCAATTGTAAAATAAAGTGAATCGTAATGTAGCATTATATATTTAAAATCTTGAAATCCTCCTCTTTCTAAGTATATATGTTGTTACTATAATCAATTTAAACATCCTTTGGAAATCACCCCAAAAGTCACCAAAATATAAGGGTCGCTTTTTCACTCCTGACTAGCGATAGTTCTTAAGGCGATTGGTATATAGGCATACATGACATTGTTACTGGCCAATACTTTAGGATGTTTTATATGCGTGTTCTGATATGGTTAACTTTTCTTACGGGTGTATAATGCTAAACAACATTTAATTATAAAAATCAGGGTCGGTTAGATTTAGAAATATCCCGTAAACTGCCTACACTAAATGGTAAAAACACCGTGTCCGCTGACGTCCTCCATCTTTGTCAATCATAACACCCGCCAAAGGATTAAATCAGTAAAGCTGACAATATCAGTAAAGTTTAACATATGTCGCATATATTTAAAACAACAGAAAACAAAATCATTGGTCACGATACATACATTTCCGTAAGCAAGCCATAACAGAATACGCATATAAAAACATCCCAAAACTTTGAACAATTGCAATGTCATATGCTAATTCACCAACCAATCGCCTTAAATGCATGTTTTAGCCTCGCATGTTTTAGCCTCGCCATGACGTCCCCTTCCCCATCCCAACCCCACCCCCGTGACATCATCACACACCCGTTCACCCCAATTGAAGGGATCTCTGTGTAGACTTATGTAGAATGCCATTCAGAGGCATCTCTTCTACATAGTTAACCCCATAACTTCAATGTTATAAGTGTAATATGACCTGAACTGCCCTTTCTCTACTACTTAAAACAAAATGATTAAAGCTTGAAGCTGGAAGCGTCAAAATAATAAAAACGTCTCCAGCTATTCATATGTCTAACTACTGTTGGTAAAAGATTAAATTCTCAACACGATCATAATATTTTCAGCTAAGAATCTGACTTAAAAACATGGAAAGCTGGAAACGATGTAGAGCTTTTCTGATTCCAGCTTTGCAAAGTTTGTTTCGGAAGTTCAAAGTGAAAAGCGATGTCGAGCTATCCGTTTGTTCAACTTTTAAAATCAAAAGCCGAAAGATGAATTGTGAAAAGAGACACTGACCGAAATGGCCCGTCACTTTAAAAAACGATAAAAGGAGGATTTATTTATGAAGAGTGATTGATTGAGTGCAAAAGATAAATAAGTTACATTTAAAACTAAAATACTGTCAATAAAACTATCCCCCGAATCAAGATTTTCATTTTGCACGAATGAAGCCAAGGCAGTTGACTCCTACATATCTCCAAACTCCCCTGAGCAAAAATGGCCGCGGAGTTGTCCGTTGAATGTTGTATGGACAAATAAATTATTGTGATTTTGGCCGTTTTGGTCAAATATTTTGACATTTAATAGGTGAACAAGCAAAGTAAACTTGACTGTTTTGTTATGTGTGATTGAAAATGGCATATAAATATGCTGACGTGCCAATTCTACAATTAGAGCCAATATTTTATTAAAAATATTTTTAAACTATAAAAAAAACAACACGAAATATCAGGATTTTCGGAACCAATAAAAACGATATTTTGCTGCAGTGCAATAACACTTTAGTTATTACATTCTTGAGTGCAATGACCTTTTGCTCTGAATTGTTTTGTGCCACATGCATTGATTTATATTTTGGCGCCATGTTTCGAATAACGTTATTCAATTTGATGTCACGTTTCTATCAATGCCATGCTATAGTCTGAACTGTCAGATTTGAAACTGCCGTAGAAAATGTTGAAAAATATAGGGATTTACGAATTTATCGACGATATAAAAAATAAAAAGAATATTTATTTATACAATGAAGTATGAATACTACTATATTGCTACCGTTAGTGGTGGAAGCGATAACTCACACAGCCCTCGTGATTTATCACTTTCACCACTCACTCGAGCAATAGTTATTGTATTCACACTTTACCGTGTAATATCCTCTATTTCAACCATATATAAATACTAAGAAGAGAACCTACCTTGCCAAACAGGTTGGAAGGGAAGCCAAGAATATCAAAACCTCTGTCCGCGAATTCTGTTTTGAGTGCATTCAGACCGTGGTACTGGTGGGAGGCCCCTCAGAAACTAGCCACGTTTATGACAAGGAGAACCTGACCTCGATACCTGTTAAGGGAGATCAATTCTTCTTTGTGGACGTCGAACAAAGAAAAGTCATATATTGTCCTGTAAGTAGCAGTGGCATGTTTACATCGTACTGACTCTTTCACCCAAGCCTCAACGCTGGCCATCCACGCCACGAGCATCAAGCACGCGGCTAATGGCGCCATCTTGTTTGACAAAATCATTCCTCCAGAAATGACTGTTCGAAGTTCTTATACCAAGCACCACAGTTGAACTCCTCTGTGTAGGCAACTTGGATGAAATATGATCCCAGTGATATGTCACCGAGTTTAATAACTCAATCTGTCCGATTGTTATCAAATTTCACCCGGATATCCAGTTCCAATGTTTTCATAGAGTATCAGGCGGATTACATTCCATAACACAACTATATCATGTGACTCACACTTTGGTAAACGAAAACTCAGGCCTAAGGTTATAACAACAAAATGGGTTTATGCGCAGTTGTTTATGATGTTATTACATCTTATAGGTGTCAATGGATACACACTTCTTCTTTTGTTTTTTTCATGAAATTATAGAATGTTACTGCACATTATTCCAGGTGACATGAGGCTGTGGTTCATTTTGTAACCATTAGCTTAAGTCTAGCCATCTAGTTTTTCAACGCAGATTAGAAATTAGAAACAAATAGACGACCAGTCTGATTCTCGGGAGATCTCATGTGACCAAGATAGACCTCTAAGGCCATATAGTGACATTTTGTTCGCCAGATTTTGGCGAATTAGACTTTTGCCTAGGATAGAAATGACAACCAGCTTGCAAACGTTCCTAATTTGTTAACCAAAGTTTACTAAAGAATTTGTATTGCCCATCACAGCCAAAAAGTCAAATCTGCCATCACCATCGAAAGTTGGTCACTTTCAAAATGCTCCCATTTAGCCTCAGACATCTATCGTGGTCACGTAGGTCATAGGAGACCTCGCGAGCATCAGACTGATAGGCGACATGTCAAGCTTTCTCTTTCGTGGACTATTTTCAAACCGAGGAATCCCCTTTTATGAAAAAGCATTTTCCTTGAAAATCTGTATGAATGTGTATAGTTTGTGAAAAAATGTGAAAAAATGTAAATCTTTGATTGTAAAGATTTTAAAACATTGCATTGCTCTATTGTCGCATTACATTGTCATATAGGTCATGCGTATTCTTACAACTGTAATTAGTTTGCGTCAATTTGATGTTTATCACTACATAACATGGCGCTTTTTTGTGAGCAAGCCGGTTATATGCCGGCAAAGGTTTTAATCAAATAACTATGGTTAACACAAAGTAACTGTTTTTCATCATTTGTCTAGGGACCTTGTATGCAGTCAATGGAAATTGGATTCATTAGAATTAAAAGTTAATGACATGCCGGTAAGCATGGATAATCATAATAGTCATACATATCACTGCGCTTTGTCGACACGCCATCGTTTCAGGTGACTTTATTCTCTCATTGTGAGTCCGCCTGACCTCATGTTTTGCGAAATAGTTCTATTTTAATTCCTAAATTTCGTTGCTGTTACGTTCTCGATGTGGATTTTTTTTGGTTTGGAATGCACTTGATGTCATATTGGATACGTTTATCTATATGGTATGTTAAAAAGAATAAAACTTATCATTTCCTGTTTTGAAAGCAACTGTGTGATTCACCTATCCAATTCAATTGACACCATTTTATATATCCCCAGATCTAAATGCGACATAACAAATAGAGCGACATAACAAATAGAGAGCTATTTAGGTACGCTTTTAATCAGATTGCTACAAGTACATTTTCTCTAGCCATGGGTTGTTAGACCTAGGTTGATTTATTGTTGTTTTGCGTCACATTCAGAGGTATTTCAGCATTTAAACAATGTCTTATTTCCCAATGCCGTGAGCAGTTATAATGAATTTTACCCATTCCAATCCAAAGCGGAAGCCGTAGACCAAAAAGAGAAATAAAAAAACTGGAGAGGACAGACAAAGGTGTTAAAATTTTAGCATTTAAATGTTTCTTTTTAAATATCGAATAACATTTGCAAAAATGACAAGATAAAATATATGATGTGAATGTCGATGTTTAGGTTTTGGCGAGCCACCAGCGATAAGTGTTCTGTTGGCTTCCATCCGACGGTGGTCCCCACTATAGGCCGCCCTCGAGTGGGTGAAGGTGGTGGTGGTTGAATATCCACCTCCATGTCCTGTAAGGGATCAAATCGGTTGGCCAAAGCAACTGACTGACCCCAGGGACGTTTTTGAACGTTCAGGGGAGAAAGGATTAGCTATTCCTGTAGACGCGATATTTATTGCCTCATTTAAAAATTTTAACAGCATCTCTTGTGGCTTTAGAAGGACGGCCCTCTGTGCGTGATGCCTTCTTTGTTAGGTTTTGGGTTACTCTTTGTTTCTTTATTTGGCTTTGTGTTTTCAGAATTTCTGTTAGGTTATGTTGGAATTTATGTTTGAGTAGATGTGTCAGTTCTACTTTGTTTGGGGTTCACATCAACAACAGGAGGGCTGTCGTCTCCAAGCGGCCACACCTTCTTCGTTATCTTGGAATATCTTGGAGATTATCCATGAAGATCCGAGACAGATGCAAGACGCCGTGCCTCGGTCTAACTAATATTTTGTTCAGTTTTAATTAGTTGTATTTCATTGTCTTTAATATAATTAGGGCAGCCTTTGGAGAAGGCCTCATTACAGTTACAGCATGTTAAAATGCTGTTGCAGTCAATGTTAAAAATCTAGTATTTAGAGGCCTCATAGAGAAAGGTTTTAGTCGCCGCAGGTCTCCGAAGAGCTTGCACTTATTGTTTTAATTATTCATCTTTTAATGCAGAAAGTTCAATTTCCATAATTAATTTTAGGAAAATTGCGATAAAGAGAGAACAAGGCCGAATTTAAAAAAAAAGAACTAGGCCGAATTTCACGGGTGTAGCTTAAAGAGTTTTAGAGAAAACGGAGTGTTTCGACAAAAGATGAAGTGCTAGAAATGGGTAAAAAACCATCCAGCTGTTCATTGCAAAGAACTTAATCAAAATTGTCAAACTTACATTTGCATGAGTTCTAACTGGAATTTGTACGCGATTAGGTCTATTTATGGGACAGTATTAGTTAAAGCTAAGGTCTATTTAGGTGAATGTATAAGTTGAATGCATGGTCTTGTTAGGTGATTGTATTACATGTAGTTGAAAATAAGGTCTATTCAGGTGATAAGATTTGACAAAGCTTAGATCTAATCAGGAGAATATCATTATAAGGTGAAGATAATTTATAGTTTAGTGGATATCTTACGTAAAGCTACCATCTTGTCTAGTTGAGCATATAAGCGGAATCTAGTTCGGTGAATGGATTAGTTGAAAAAAAGGTCAAGTTAGATGAATATTTTAGGTCAAGCTGGGTCTAAGGTCTAGTTGAGTGACTATTTTATGCGAAGCTAACGTCTAGTTAGGCTTATATTTCAGGTCCAGTAAGATTATTATCTACCGTTAAACTAAGGTCTAGTATGACGAATATCTTAGAATAAATTATGTGTACTTTTGTCCATTATGTCTGCCAAGGTCAGGTCTAGTTAGTTGAATATTTTAGATGTAGTTTAATTTGTAAGATCATGGTGTGTAAATAAAGTGTCTATTTGTTAAATTGTTTAAGTTCTAAGTTGGATAATGATTATCTTTTTCACGATATCTGTAAAATGAAGACATACAATTATAAATTGTTAATTGGACTAACCTAAGGGTAACGATGGTAGTTGGTGTAGCTGCGATAAAGGTGACCAGGATCATGACGAAGAAGAAGGGAAGAAAGACATACATCTTAGAGCAGGAAGACCCACAGTTACCTGCCCTTGCCTGGTGAGTTTGGTTTGCCTCAGTAAATGTTTTGTTGATACAACTACAAAAACTGTATACCTTAAATAAAGAGAAACAGAAATGGTAAAATAATGTGCGTCTGCGCCAAGAGCACACTGGCGATTAGGATTAACAATTATAAGCTCATTATGTCTCCTGGGAAATCTTAGTGAGATGAGGGGGGCCAGTGAGGTGCATGAACAGATCCCCTCACTCCCACCATCTCTACCACCAAACGCAGACATAACTCGGCCACCTACTGTACCAGAGATGCGCATATTAGAACTTGTAATGGTATTCAAGTTTTAGTCATAATGTAGACGATATACTTACACACATATGATCAAATATACTCTCCAATCATAGTTACGCAACATGTGAAAAAAAATAATTTGGCACACAGGTTATTCAGACTTTAAAGTTCATCAACCTGTCAAAATCTATCACATTGAAGTCCATAGCGTTCAGATGAAGTCACTTTAAAGTCAATATCTGTTGTGCCCACTATTAGCCTTTAATACAGCATAGACATTGTGTGTCATTGTAAGTGAGGATCGAGTCTGTCTGTAACATTGATAACTAAAAAAACACATAATTTCTTTTTCACAAAAGATGCTGCAAACACCACTGATAACCACGGAATAAGTTATTACATTTTCGGTTAGAAAAACGGTCAACGTCGCAGTGTCCAAGCCAGGTTCTATCTCCTTAATCATGCGTGTGTTTCAATTCTTACCTTGTTATTGTCAGACCCATCATGCTCAAACTGACATCCGGCGTGACATGGCGAGAAGTATTGTATTCCATCCGTCCCACATACTGGATCATAATTCGTCAACGAACACCCGCAGTCTAAGTTACATTCTCCCAACAGAGACGAAAGTGAACCAGAGTGATCTCCCCTGAAAAACGCAAATCAAATAATAACTACAGAGGAATTGTTTCGCCCCGGCAGACATGGCGATCGTTTTCGACAAGTGAATATTATATTATTTCGTGCCATAGACACATACCATCTCGCCGAAAAGACTTACGATTAGCAATTTGCCATTATATAAGCGAAAATACATGTGGCATTAATGAGATAAACATTAGCCCAATACATCTTTATAGAACTGTTCTTTGTCAGATATATCTTTCCTTTTGATGATTCGTGAATAGGTCAGTTCCAATCGACACAAATCTGTCAAACTCCAAATGCAATCTTGAAATTGAGAAATAATATCAGACTGTTATCTTCAGAATCGTGAAGAAATACAATAATTAAGGCACTAAAGAGAAATAGTTTGATTATATTTTTGTTAAGCTATTGTTCAACATGCGCCACATGATGTGGCTCGTGGTATACACTTATAGAATATAACAGTCGATATCAATTCGATTTTTAAAAACGACAGGCTATATTAATTTTGTTTAGTAGAGTTCAAAGTTTTTAATGAATTAAATAATTATATTTGAATGGCATGTAGTTCTTATTGCCGTTCTTTACGGGGTTTTTTTTTCGCTCATAAAAATGTCACCAGGTCGGCAAGCAGAGCTGTTTCTGAATACAGTTTATAGAGCCAAGAAACGTTATGGAACAGCAAACACAATTATGGCAGCAAAAAAAAACACAGAAAAACCTACTCCTGACGATATTAACGAAGCTACGTTTTAATGAGATTCTCTTTAAAATCGGTTCGCTTTCAGATCCAAGGGCACACATTTTGGATTTTTTTTGGAGTACAAGTCGCTCCGCCGTAACGCTGCCCAAGGTCTATAGACTAGCATTTAATAGACATGTATAGCAATTTAAGGTAGTATAACTATACTTACTTATAAGTTATACTTATACTTACTGTTTGAGTTGGGAAGTTATGCCAGCAATGTCGGGTTGATCACATTTGGCCCACAATGCCCCCGACATGAGCATACACGCGACACACATTACAGACGAGAGAATCAACATCCCTTTCACCTTCAGTTTGAAACGCCCGCTGATCCATCCCCCGATAATCTGACCACCTGCCGCCCCGGGAACGGCCATACAACCTGCGGAAGGAATAGAGATAGTCAATGTTTGGATGAATTTGATTGACTGTAATGGCCAAAACAACCTGAGGGAGGAACATGGATAGGTAATATTCGGAAGAACTTGTTTGATTGGAATAGCCATATCACCTGAGGGAGGAACATGGATAACCAATGTCTGTGGAATTTATTTTATTGGAACAAGCGATACAACTTGACGGAGGAACATGCATAGTCGATGTAACTGTGAGATTTATTTCAGTGGAACAGCCACACAACGTGGGTTGTCGATACAACATGCGGGAGAAACACGGAGCCGATGGTAAAGTGATGTTCGTCTGTTTTGGGTATTTACGAAAGGGCAATGTTCGTCTGTTCGTCACTTTTCATGGAGTAAGTTTTTATCTTAATAGTTCCAGCGTGCACTATTCGTTATTGCATGTCAACGACAGAAAGCATTCGTGACTTGCTGTCGACCAATGACAACAAAACAATTTAGCAAGATGATTTGTCAGCTCTACGCCTATGGTCTTCACGCTTGTTCAACTCCAATGGTCGAATAATCAATGACAAACCACCGTGTTAATGCTTTAAACATGCAATACTTGTTTGAGTATAGTGTAAGCAAGAGTACCATTATAATCTATTGCTTCTCATGATTTGCGTGGAGCGACATGTTTTTTTGCAGAAGCCTAAGTACGACCTGAGTGTCTGAAGAAAAGATAAAATATCATAACACTGCGTGCGGCAAACGAAAATATATATATATATCATTGTGCAGGCTTCAGCGAGCATCATACCTATTGATCGATAGAAATCGTAAAACGTTGTGTTTTGTTGTATACCAGGCGACTTGCACGCGACTAATTAGAATAAAATAATTGACATTAAGTAAACGCAGCCTATTATAAGGAACTAATTGAGTGCCTTTATCTACAATAGCCTAGTTGGCGTTGCTTGGAATGCACATTTCCCTTCTGTCCTAAACATATATACTAGCGGTTTATCTTAGCTGTAAACCTACCTGTCAACATGGCGGCAAAACTTGCTGTCTGACCGAACTGATTTTGGATAAATTTGGGTATAAAGGTGGCGAAACCGCTTAATATTAACCCTTCTGTACAAGCAGCCATCGTGGTCAATAGGAATGTAGGATTTCGCAGAATAATCCAAAACGCAGCTGGAGCATCCTTAATGGATGTACCAAATCCCTGACGCTGACATTTTTCCTCGCCGCCATCTTGGTGTGCCTCAGATACACGCGAATCTTGAATAGCTTTGAAACCTGTTGAAAATAAATTGGATAAAAAACCCGTGTTAGATAGACACATAATAGGATAGACACACATGTGTTGGGTTAATTTGAAATGAACTACTTTTTGACTCCAATCTGTTTAAAATCAGACCTAAATAAGCTGCCCGATATTGCATTGTCGCCATTCATTTCTAAGGACATCGCCAATAAATGATGTCGATTGGTTGGCCAATCACAGGGCCGTTTACCGGCCGTGGTATGTAGGATGGGAAATTTCCGTGGGACTGTCCTAGCGAGCAAGTTTTAGAAAGTAGTTGTGTTTATCACAGTCTCGTGATATATCTGACTTTTCATTTAACAATGTTAACACTTACTTTCCTTGAACCCCACACAACCTGACACCATTTAACATCGTTTTCTAGAGCATTGCCCAGATCTACATGGCGACATTTAGGAGAACTCATATAGATCTGATTTTAATAAGATTTATTTCAAATCTTAGGCCCCTACTCGCTTCTCTGTTCTGAGTTTCTAAGTTATTTTATTTTATCCATGGACACTTCCTGGAAAAATGTTCTTATGTGATAATATACCTTTAAACCAAAAGCTCTCAAAAATATGACTGTGTGTTTTTATGTGCTAAACTTCGGACTCAATGGTATTTCACTTAACGCGACCTCACGCTACGGCTGTCTGGTGTAAATTCAAAAACATTTAAAAGGAAATTCAGAGACATTCAGTCAATAGATAAAAATCCAATTAAAATATCTTATTTATTTAAATGTAAAAAGAGATGATGGCTAAAGTCCATTACCTGGTAGTTCTTTAGGCATAGCGAGTAGTGGGAAGAACATGGCGAGAGCCAGCACTGTGGATATCACAAACCCTATCCACCAGGCCCCTGTCCAGCGAGCATCCTCGGGGTTTAAAGGGATTCTGAAATATCAGGAATAATTCAAACTAAATAAAGCTATACATGTAGTAGTAAGATGGGCAGAGTGTTAATTGCGACATGTTAACTTTGTGGCAGACTACAGGGTGTAAGATCGACTCGCCCTCTTGTATTTTCTTGTGGATAATTGTCGGTAACGGCTGCAAGGCAAGACTCCGGTATAACAGTTCTCCTGCTTTAATTTGATAAACAAAACTTCAACCACTGGTCTAATACTATTATTGTTACTTATCTTTTCTACCATTTGCTTATGGCTTCCTTTCTTCGTTGACACTCTATATAGACCACCCTTTACATTTTCTTCCTTTAAAATAATACCTTTCCGTTACATAGCATTTGTGGACAAAAGGCTTCGTGGCCTTTCGCCACACCATAATTGAAATAAGAGCTACATAGACTGGGTATATAACTTTCTCTTCCAGCATTGGCTT
>JAVFBY010102006.1:0-12072 GCA_034781015.1 Tonicella lineata
TTTGGGTTGCACGATCTGCCAAGGTATTGTAATGGAGAGTTGCTCGTAATAAAAACCTTGGCTAGCGAAGATGCAAATATTGACGTATATATGCTTCTGATTGATTTTCATTGTCATACAAATTCCAATTCGACAAAGCAATTCCGCACTTAAAGAGACTTCGCCCCAAAAATCCGCTTCTATAAACACATTCAGATTTGCTACGATTTTACGTACCGGTAGTATTAACGTCTGTCAATAAATTAAAATAATGCTGTCGAAATGAAAATTTCGGAGGGCGTGCCAGGCTAGAGTGCCAATTTCCGTCACTCGATTAAAAAAGTCCATGCTGTACACCGTTTCGGCGATAGTTAATGACGACCAAAGAACATGGCTAAGGTACGGTATAATTATATACCAATCAGTTGTGAGAATAATGGTGGAGCTTCACCGATCAAACTCAAAAGCTTTATTTATGCTAAGGGAACAATATCAATCCAAGGTTTGTTATACGGGAGTTGCCTCTTCTGCATTTTAATTTTCTGCAAGAGTATTTAAATTTAAAAATGTAAGTTTCTTCTAAACTTCTACTTAGCCTTGAAATTTGGTGGTGGAATTACGAAACATTTGAATAAGTATAACGCATGTAATTCTATAATTATGCAAAACATACAGTATTTTAGGCGACCATGTCTCTTTTAGTCAAACTGTTATATCCGATTTTGCTGAAATATGTGTTCACAATGCCAAAACAGATATAATATGAATAAATGCATAACATAAATCCGAGTTATTAAAGTCTAAATTCAAATCCGGGTAATTTAGAATGATTTAAAAATTTTGTCTGAAGTTTAAGACAGCTGCTTTGTGGAATTGGCCCTGTTCATCTGTTCAGTTGCTTGTCATTTGACGTGTTAATAGGGTTATTGTGCTATCTTCACTTAATTTTACATACTATATGGCGTTCCAATAGAGTTCCTTTCATCTACTCAGTTTCTTGTCATTTGATGTGTCAATATGGTTATTGTGCTCTCCTTACTAAAATTTAGTTTTTTTTGACGTGCCAATATCGTTCCTTTCATCTTTTCGGATAATCATTTGACGAGTCAATAGGCTTCTCATGCTCTCTTCACTTCATTTAAGTATTATTTAACGTACCAATAGTGGTCTTTTCTTTCAATCTGTTCCGTAACTTGTCATTTAACGAGGCAATAGGGTTCTTATGCTCTCATCCCTTAACTTAAGTATTATTTGACGTGTCGATAGGGTTCTTTTCTTTTACTCTGTTCAGTTACTTGTCATTTGACGAGTCATTAGGGTTGTTGTGCTCTCCTCACTGAACTTATGTACTGTTCTACGTGGCAATGCGATTCCTTTAATTTTTTCAGTTACTTGTCATTTGTCGTGTCAATAGGGTTCACGTCCTCTCCTCACTTACCTTAAGTATTATTTGACGTGCCAATAGGGTTCCTTTCGTCTGTTGAGTTACTTGCCATTTGACGATTCAATATGCTCCATAGGCTATCTTCACTATGCTTAAGTATTATTTGACATGCCAATATAGCTCCTTTCATCTGCTCAGTTACTTGTCATGTGACGTGTCAATATGCTTCTTGTCCCCTCCTCACTGAACTTGAGTATTATTTGACTTGTCAGAATGGTTGCTTCTATCTGTTCAGTCATTTGTCATTTGACGTGTCAACAATGTTTTTGTGATCTCGTAAATTAAGTTTCATGTCGCGAGTCAATAGTGCTGCTAACGTCAGATAAATAAAATATCATTTCACTTATCGGAAGGGTTCTTTCGACCTCGTAGGTTCAATTAGCCTTTGAATGTGTTCTATTTTATACAGAGAGTCACAGAAACGGATTTTTGTTTGAAAGGCCCCGTCAGAAGATCATCAGCTGCAAGATGTCATTCCGTTTTTGTTTTGTCCTATAAGGAACTTATAAACCCCTCACCCACAAACCAATCAATAAATCAACCAATCGCTGACTCACCTGTCGCTCAGTTAGATTCAAAGCCACCGCTATCTCATAACGTCTTAACCGGGTTAAGTAATTGTGCATGGAAAATTCTTTCTCTAATTCTTTAATTTGTTGTTTTGTGAAGGCTGTTCGTTCTTTTCTGGGTTTTGAGGACAGGTCTAGTTTGTAGGAATCGGGCGAACCTTAAAATAAACAGACAATACACATTACATTATTATGTTACAGTCAATTCATTTATTTCAAGAATTATGTTTGAGTAAAACCAATGAGGCCGTATGTACATTTTATAAGTAAAAAACAAATAAATCCGGGTTCGAATTTGGGATATTTGGCTAGCAATAAAGCTACATGATATCTCTTTCTTTTTATTAGGAGAAAATAAAAAGAAGAAATAAATTAATAATGTAAGCTACGGTATTAAACGACGGGAAGCATTGTCTAAACAAGGTTTTATAATAATAAATTATAAATTCCAAAAACTTTAGTAATATCAAATCTTAATCAATATTTACATTCTTACATATTTCCACATATAAACGTAATACTTCCCTTTCGTGGTGGATTAAAAATAATACAAAATATGTCATAGCTGATGATTAATTTGATTTGAGTTGATATTGGATAATTGAAGCTATTGTAAATATACATTGACCGGCTAAAATAGTGTCCACTAAACCTGAATAAAAAAAAAATAAAAAAAAATAAAAATAAAAATATATATATATATTTTTTTTATTTTTAGTTATATTCTGGTCGACTGTAGTCGCCTACCACCTCGAAAAGGTTAAGAAAAGAAATCGATTTTTAAAAATCTTACAGGACCTTCACTTTTGACAGTGCAGATCATTTAGTTATTCAGCTATTTGGATCGCAATATAGGTTTAGTTGAAATTGTCTTGTTAGGTAGCGGTACAAGCACGTTTCAAAGTTTAGTGAATATTATTATTGATGTAATTGGTGCGGTGTTATTATTGTTAAAAACAATTATGGACACGATATTATTTAATAACAATTTAACCGATTAACAGTAATAATTAAGTTTTCCGGATTACAGTTTTGATATTATTCATTGTGATTAATATTGCTTCACACTATATTACAGTAACTAAAAATGGTATAAATAGTTTTCTTTTTGTGGCAGTGTTTTACACGATTAACAACACCAATATATCTACTGTTTTTTTTAGACATCAATTTAATGTGTGTTGTGCAATTTAGTCTCTTGATGTATTATATTATATCCCAACGAAACTTATATTCGTGAACAATCTATGTGTGTATGACACATAAAGTTGGTTTATGCTATACAATCAGAAATACTTTAATACCAGAAAATCAGTTGGATAATTTAGTTTATTCCTCTAACGTTGTTTTAGCCGAAAAAATGGGAGCATGCGTGGTTAGATAATGTTACAGATGTATTAACCTTAAAAAGTGGAATGTCAAGGATCTCGGTTGATTTCGTGATATTATTTAAGTATATTAGAAAAAAAGTATTAGACTGAGAATTGAACCTTGGGGCACGCCACAAAATAGGAAGGAAGATGGTGTTACATAATATGTTTGTCCCATTCAGTCACCAACATTGGGATTGCACACGGCAAACATATGCTAATATCGTTATTGTGTCAAAGAAGTATTGTGAATTGATACAGTACGAATTTTAACAAATATGAACTAACATATAAAAGACAAAATATCAAATAAGTAGTATAGTTTTACATTCTGGCCTACATTGTTACAGCCTAACATTCAATATTCAATTAAATTTATGTTCATTGCACATTTTCTCCTTAAATGTGTGTAAAAGAATGGATGTAACGGAATTATTCCTTAAGGGAAATTTTAAGGAATATTCCACATTATCTTAAGGAAATGTTACGCAATTTTAATGATTATACTTTGAAACCAAATAGGACTATATACATTGTTTGTTTTTATGGAATATTCCTTAAATCGTTTGATGAAATGCAATTTTTCGCGGATGAAAGAGTTATTCCAAAAACTTTTGTGAACTATATATCCCTGAACATATTAAAGGGAAATTCCATATTAAAAGCATTATCGATTTTTTTCCATAACATTGTTAAGGATTTTTTTTCAATGTAAGAATACTGTAGGAATATGGGTGTCAATGGAATCAATACTATTCTGATATTATATTATTTTTAACAGATAAGCAGTATTGTTTTTTTGCACATCAATGTATTCATATATACATAAAATTGGCCCGGTAAGCCAAAGGCCTCGGGTTCGATCCCCGGTGGAGGCATGTCAAATTTTCTTTCTCTGCATTTATAAAAATATATACAAAAGATTAACAATTATACCCTTGGGTTTATCATTTGTGATACACATTTTTTACTGGAGCACATATGTAGCTTTTTATTTGTTATAAGTTCGTCAAATAAAATATATCAAGACATGGGCCATAATACTACCACCTTTGTGTCGGCTGATAATTTGTAAATTATAAAATAAAGAAAAATTATAAATATTTATGTCTGCATGGTCACGGGAAAATAAACAGAGTACATTTCACGATTTAACAAGATGCCATCTATCGATAGGAACAAACTTTTTGACATAAAGCATTTTTCAATTCTCGCCATTGGCTGAGACGATCAACTGATAAGATTTCCTCCACATTGATTGGCTGATAATTCAAGCCACCCTGAATATAGCCATTGTCTTTTACTTGAAACACATTTATGAATAAATGCATTAAATTTGCACTCGGATTATAAATATTACCGTTTACGCGATGGTAGCTGATGATAATACGTAGGGATAGTTCTGTTGAAATATGTATTTCGTGTTTACATATTCTAAGATAAACAAAGTATATGCAAAGAATGAAGATGCCGTGAGATAAATCTATGTATAAGTTGCCACTAGGTGAAGAAGTTGTTAATATAGTTTTTATAAAAACAAACTAACTGGGAGATCGCATTTATTAAATAATTTATTTCAGAAAAAATTGTAAAACAGATTAACTTGGTATGGGAAAAACAAGGGGTGACATTTCCAGCCTTGTAATCGACCTTTCCACAGTGGGTATTTTTTATGCGTCTATGGTAAATTTGACTAAGGCTGTATTGGCATCAGTTACTGCTAGCTTCAACATAGGTCTGGCTGGGAAGGAATTCGCTCCCGTGCACACGGTGATGTCACGTTATAGGGGTAATATGAGGCTAATTACTCACATGAAGCTGTGACGTCATTAATTAAGTGCTATTCGCTAAACTGAGAAAACTCATTAGAGGGTCATTGGATACCGGACTTATTTCTTTAGTGGCGATTAGCCTGAGCCCGGGTGATATAAGACAACTTTGAAGTGTAATTTCCTCTGCGTGAGTCCACACAGTAGTAGGATCATCCATCTTCAGACACTAACTCAATTTGTCAAGGAAGATTAGGCTCGGTGCAAAATGGAGGCTTCTGCCCACAACGGAAGATACAAATATCTATATGGTATACGGAAAACTGTCAATGAATAATACAGAAAATATCAAACATGGGCTTGAGTTATTGTAAATAATAAATTAATAATAATACAATTTAATAATAAAATATGTAATTATAAGCAAACATAATCATTAGAGTAATGCTTTCAAATGCATATTAATACTAGTAAAAAATAAAGATAATTAACATTTTGGATTGACATATACATTAAAAGCTGCCCATTCAAATGTATGCTTAAAAGTACATACAGAATAGTTTTAACAAGAGGATGTAGCGCGTAACATTACCTAAAGTTCAAATAGAATACCCCATGACTTTATTGAATTGAAATAATTTTGGAGCGGTAACAGTATTTTCGTTATTAAGTGATAAAAATTCCTTAGATTAAACATTTTCTAGTTAAGACCATTTTGCAGGCTAGGAATCGAACCCATGCCCTCAAAGTCAGATAGCGAACCGCCAGCAGTAAATGTCGGCCCATAGATCACTAAGCCATCTGACCATCCACATTGTAATAACCAACAAGCAAAACTAGTTTGCAGTTATGCTGTTATTATTATTAACATAGTATATTTAGGGTGATACTTGTATTTTTTAAAGTTTTAAAATCAAGAAGTTTTAATTTTCAAAATAGATTTATATATCAAGTTATGATACGTACCTAGACTAATATAGATAAACATGCATTTTTATTGTCAATCAGTTTTGCAGAAGACATTTTTTCATGTTTATTCGCCCAAACAATCTTATATATTACAATATTTAATTAATTCAGACGGGAATAAAACATTTTCCAGCGAAACTTTTTTACTTTTACTTTTACTTTTATGTTGATGCTGGGATTAGATTTATAAAAGACCAGCCAAAGAATGAACATTCTGTCCAAATAAATATGTATTTACAATGATAAATCAAAATAAATTAAATCCTGCAGGGAAATAGATTTAAAGACAAACACTTTTAGGTTTCGTCTGTTACGCAGAAAATAACGGCTTTACTATTTAAACTTAGTGTGTGCCGGAAATTTTCAGACTAACACAAATGCCATTTTTAACATCTGTTAAACAAGGAAAAATATTTAGCTAAGATATAATTGTTAAAAAGGAATAAATTTGATCAATATGACGGGTAATATTATTATACCTTCAAATTTAGCAAAACAAAACAACGACAACAAAAAAACGCCCCAAAAAACTACTAAATCCGTAACATAACCTAATTCTATAGATTTGAACTTTTATATATTTATTTACGAAGAACGCTTCAGTGCAGACACTAGCACCGGTTACAGGCTTAATGATGCCACTTTTCTATCATTAAGCTTGGAAAACGGTAGTAGTATATCTGCACTAATACGATGCTATATAAAAACTATATAAGTAGAAACCTTTAGAGTTGTGCTATATGTTGCTACTTTAACTCGTAAATCCCACTAAAATAACACTAAACTAAGATGATCAACAATTTATAAAGACGGAGTTGTCGTTCTTCGTATTGTAATTATATAGACCTATAGATGCAACATCTAAAACCGAGTTTGTCAAGGTAATAAAATGGCATCCTGATAATGAATATGAAGGTAATTTATATACCAACAAGTCTATGGTTACGAATTTACGAGCTTTTACTCCTTCCTATGGGTAAATAGTAGATTCACATCACATGAAATAAAGCCGAATACAAATAGGCCTACAAATTGAAAATAGCAAAGAGAAGTAAAATTGTTGAGTCATTTTTCTCAGTTAGTTCAATGTTGAACGTATTGAGTATATTGCTGCAAAGCCTGAGCTTCAAACAGAAGTCTTATAAAGACATAAATAAATACATTTTATTTTATTTATTTATATTACATGTATTTGTAATCTTTTTTTTTGTATAACTTAGCATTAATAAAATGAATTGCCCGCCCAAAATAAGCTTTAATCAATATCTTCAGATCGCCACAAAGTGTTCAAATCCATTCATAAATGACAACAATTGCATTGCATAATACATATACAATGAGTTCATAGCTTGCACGAGTCTACATATATTATATACAATATCTCAATATACAATTCAATATTTATTGCAGAGTTGTCAGTTTTTGTGCCAATGAAACAAATGTATAATTTTTACTTGTTTAGAAAAATTTTAAAGCTCATATGATTCTGTAAAAACGCAAACATGAATTATTGTTTATGGGTCCGAGTCAATTTTAGCAAATGTTTTAGAATAAAATTATCTATAAGGCACAAATGACAGGTAAAAAATGTAATTGCTTTTTAGAAATAATAATATAATAATCGTAAACATTGCCAAAAATTATAATAATCATAATTATAATTAGTATTATATTTAACGCAAAAATAAAGTTTCGTCGTAATTAAGTGTTACGAAACCCATATATATACATATTTGGCAAGCCTTTATCGGTGATAGAACCCGTGGCCTTTGGCTAGCATGGCTTGTTTTTCTGTGCATTTGTTAAACGGATAAAAGGAAACTCTATTTTATCGTGCATATAGACAATGAGGAATGAAGAGGGATTGAGCATACTGTATCATGCATACAATATTCAGCAATAAAAGTTGGTAAGAAGTATTGTGTACTTGCTTTATTTCAGGGACTGAATCATTATGACTAATGCCATCAAATAAACACGACTGTAAATTTTTCATCTGGTAATCACTAAATGTATTTGTCACTTGAAATCCTGGCGGGGGTTGACTGTTAACCACTCTATTGTTTATTGTGTATTATTGTATTTATTAGTTTTATTCGTTTTCACCCATATCACAATAAATACTACCATTACGGCAAATAACTCTGGATGTCATGTATACTGTCAGCCTATACTGTACTTAGTCACCGTGCACCGTGTTTATTAAGTTTACATACAATAGAGAAGGCGGTGCTGTTATACAGTTTGCCCGTATACACACCATGATGTAAACAGAGGGTTGTGAGGTGGTCAGACATGGACGGCAGAGGACGCCATGATTCCTGTCATAGCCACATAGTCACCACCTCTACATACCTCACAGTTCCTGATATTCCAGTAATGTCCACTGTACTCATTTCACCCGCCATCAGTCCGGGACTAGAGTACAGGTGGAATAGTTCACGCCGGTCACAATCACCCATTGATAAACATAAACATCTACTCTATATTAATACAGCAACACTGTTTTAACGTTGTGTCTGACACCCAAAACTATACTCTCAACTCTGTGGTAATATTCTGATAATGAATAAATATTAAAATCTTTAAATATATCTACTAATAGTAGGTGTAAACGACTGTATACAATGTGACGTATTAGTGATCAATAAGGTATTATAAAAGCTTATACAAGATATATTTCTAAAGTAAAACATAAACCATATAGCCATTCTCAAGACTGTTTAATTTAAAATCAAATTTCGAGTAGAAAATCAAAATTTATCTTAGCCTGCTATCTTTTTTTTATCTATTTTAATATTTAAGTAAAAAAAATATAATTTTTGGAATGAGTTTTTTTCGATATTTAAAGCAATATCTGTGCTCATAACAGAAGCAAAATTAATTAGCAAATGGGAGTTTAACACTCGCATATATCCTTTTTATAGTTTGATTTTTTTATTTAATTTTTGTTTGCACTCAATCAAGTTTCTTGATATGTTCATACAAGTTTGTTTTCTCTATGGTTCTGGAGGGCGATAGCAAACACAACCGTCTTACTGTCTAGTTAAAATTGAGGTGTTATTTGATATCAGGAAATCGCCAACTTTTTTAGTTCTATAAATATCTACTAAGACTGTATATTGTCATATTTCCTTATCACAATAATACAAACTAAAGACGATAATCATGATACTAATTGTTTAATAATAATTAAATTAGTACAATTCAGTTATATAAGTAGGATAAAATATACGCACCAGGACCACTGTTATCGTCTGGACTGTTTAAAGAGGCTGATAAAGGCGGAGATTCATCAACAGGATATTGGGAAATTGGAAAAGTGTTTACCGGGTTACAATATAGGTTGGAAGGGTTTTTGATCACACAGCCTGGGCCCCCGGGCCCCGTTGACGATCTGGGCACGTTTAAAGAACTGTAATTACCAGAGTCTCTTGTCGATAGAAAACTAGATGTCCCATTGAATGAACTATTCAAACTTAAACCCGTGGTGCCATGGGCAGTGCTCCAGTCTTGGTAGGAATAACCTAGTCCCGTCCCCCCGTACATCGACGGGAAAGGACTGTGTCTCTGTAAGGATTGTCCTAGTCCATACCCCCCGGGCAAGGGGTGAGGGTAATGATGAAGGGTCGGGGAGCTCATCCCGTACATTCGTTGCTCCATTCCTGTTAACACATCCAGTTTGATGAAAGTTTGAGTTTGGACTTCTGAAGTATGTCTGTTCCTGTGTGCTAACTTTCCTCCAATGTGGATCAGTAGAGCTAGGGTACAGCCCTATCTCTTACACACGCTATACTGCACAGCTGATAGGACGCTTAACGACATTAACAGATGTGCCAGAGTTTGGCACACCGAAGGGAGGCCATGAGTCTTCCTCTGGCGGAAGGATACATTTCACGGGGGTGTGATTCCGTGAACACAGGAAGTTTATACTGGGCCGGTCTTCTCGTATTCTGCCACCCTGAAACTTAGAGCCCTGACCACCCTGTCTATAACGGCTTTCTAACTCTCACTAGAACAACTAACAAACTTTGTTGTAGTATATTCTTCCAAATACATCATAACCGTGCCAGCTCGAGAAAAAACAGAGAAGCTGCTAACCATATAAATCGGTCACGAAGTATAGTCACTGATGAAAACTTCAAAAAAGCGTCGAACTGTTTCGAATCTTCTGACATTTACAGATGTGCGAGGAGAATTGTAGACGGGTTGCTTTGGCTGGGATAAACATGCCGCGGGCTCCATGACTTTTCTACTCGTATACGCCCGGCTTGTTTTCTTCAATATATCACTTACACCATGCAGCCCCACAGAAAACACTAGAAACCTTTGGTGATTAATGAAACAGTGAAACTCATGACAACTCGAGGATTGTTTTTCCACGTCTTTAAAGTAGTATTTATCACTAAACCTAAATGAGTGTGTTGATACATAATTTGGCTGCATCAGTCAATAAGAAATTACCATTCCAGTTGCGATGCTCTTGTCATCAGGGAAAATGATGAAGGCGTGCCGACCGCTTTGCTACTTTAATTAAATATTGTATCTATGTAATTCAAATTATTGGATAAAAAACAACCTCAGTTCTAAGAAACGTAGAATCGCTTTAGCAGTATTAGAATACTTCTATCATGTGAAACATTTAAAAGCTTTTTACATCTTTTAGGATTCTTGAAAATCCGGAGTGCGTCATTAGTCGTGGGTCGTCGACATTTTGTTTAGATTCTCATTTAACAAATATAATCAAATTAAAACGAAATTTTCTTCAGATGACCGTCTACAAAATGTCATGATATATAAGTATATATATACTTCCAAGTTAGTAGGCAAAATATGGTTGATATTTGATAGCTCTTAGAATTTAAACTCTAAATTGTATAGTTTAGGTTATAATAAGGCTGTAGGCCTACACTTTATAATTTAAAATGATTTCGATAATAAACAGAAATCCAGAATCAGATGAACAGTTCACATTTTCAAGTAGATGTAGGAGAGACCGGGGTTGGTTGCCACAGTGCCTATTATCTAGGTGGGGTTATCGAATCTGATGACAAACGTAGTAGTTGACTGATGTTCTCCATCTTGAAATCCAGACCACATCAACATTTATTAAACAAATTTCGACATTTGTTTGTTTTTACGTATCGTTAGCATTTTTTGGATGTATCAGAATCGATGTTATGATTCCTTGAAGTTTTGAGTTTTTTCATGGAGGTTTTTGCAGTATCGGATAGTGCTATTTGTGGCAAGGCTTGGGGGAATAGCAAACGTAGTCAGTAGCACAAGTCGCTCTGCATGTGGCTTCGGTATTGGCGCATCACTGTTATACTGGGGCTGGTTATCACTTTACATACCAACATACTTGTTAGCTTATTTTATTTTACAGTATGTATATACGTATTATGTAACCCCAATTGATAACTAATTTAAATATAAAATAAAGATAATTAATAAGAAATTTAGTACAATGAACACTGTGTACACATATTTGTATATATGCCGTTATTCGGGCAAATTCTTTAAAGATAATTATTGTTTTGTTACATAACCATCTATTTTAATCATGAACATTACGCAGTAGGCCTACACCTTTGCACTGGTAGTTAAAAAAGAAAAAGCGATCATTTAGTTCTCTGTTGAAAAGGCAATCCAATATACAATGTAGGCCTACTCTGCAACAATTCATATGCTATGACAAGCGACGCTGTTATGGGACAGGTTGCCCGAAGTTGAGCAAGTTAAACAAATATATTGCAAAAGTCCACATTAAGACCAGATCATGTTACAATCAAATTACTTGTGAAAAGATTTTTTAAAAATTCCTCAACATTCCTAAACATTTTAAGTCTACTGTTTTATATAATGTTGTAAATATGTTAAAACTCCAAATATATGCTATTTTAAGCATTAGTAGATAATATTCCGATGCTGAAAAAAACCCAACCAGTGAAAAATCACTAGTCCGGGTGAGA